>OMNZ01015838.1:0-10609 GCA_900303255.1 Lesueurigobius sanzi
AATGAGCTACTGTACCTACCAGATGTGTGAATAATATAGCTGAAACGATTAATCGATCAAACTAATTTAGTAATCAATGAATTGTTTTCTTGACATAATTGTGTAATTTGAGCCAGAAAATAAATAAAAGTTAGTATTTTTGACGAAAACCCTGTCTAAAGGTAAGGTGGCCACACACTAGAGGATTTTTAATCTTTTGAGACTAAAGATCTGTGCAAAGACCACACACACTTAAGGACAGACATTAGGACACACACACACACACACACACACACACACACACACACACACACACACACACACACACACACACACACACACACACACACATGAGGAGTCCCACCACAGATCATGCCATGAGAGAAAGTTTTTATTGAGCCACACCTCCTAAGACTAAAAATCTGGCTAAAAATCTTCTAGTGTGTGTCCAGCTGTCTAATCTAATATGTACATGATGTTTGATATTTGATATTTATTTATTTGAGAGGATAAGCCCCTTGAGATGCAACCATCTCGTTTTCAAGAGGGTCCTCAATCAAAACCAAAAGTACAAAACAGATGCAGCGATGCAGCCATTGTGTAAAGAAACAAGACAAAAAATAAACAAAAGAACACACATAACACACACAGACAGACACTCAAGCAGCCACACAACCAAGCACACAGGGCTCTCTACAAACAATGAATACGTGAAAGTTATTATTAAAATAATCAATGGTTGCAGCTCGAAAAACAAACAACTACTTTAGAGATGCTTGAAGACGAGCCGACAATAAAATATGCTGCCTCCTTCAAACCCTTTAGAACAGTGTGTCACAAAGTAATTTTCAGTTATGAGCCATTCCTATCTTTGAATACGGCCATGAAACAACATCAATCTGAAAGACTGGTTTAAATTGTTCGGGTAAAGGACGGACTTTTCAGGGAATATTTGCTGCTGATTGTATCAAGCGCACCCGTTTGTAACCAATCACAGTTAGTCTCAAGACGTAGCTAAACGATAAAGCACTAGAGCAATTCAATAATTTGTTTGTAAGTCTGTAGCAGCACCGCGTGTTGTTTCTGTCGACGTGTTGTTAATTAGTACAGATAAAACTGCTTGTTGTTGGCTACGTGCAACCTGCCTCTTTAGGCCAATACCGCCACGGGATTGGTCCGAGACTCCAGGTTTGTCGAGCCGAGCGTAGGAGATTGGCTTCTTACGAGATGTATTTCTGTGAGTTCTGTGCACAAGGTTACCTCCTCCCAGTGCTCAGGGACATTTATCTCATTGGTCCACACGTAATCCTGATTTGTTGTTGAGATCAGCAAAGAGAGGGACTTTATTTATTATTCGTTACTTCACATCAAAATCCAGGCACAGACAGACAATCACATTACATCTGTATTATATTCCGGCCTACACCTTCTCACTATTTTAGTTCAAACCTTCTGCGTATGTCACGAGCAGGAATTTCGCATCAGACCAAACGTAAGTCAAGACATTCTTCTCGATTTAAGACACAGATGTGATAAGCGGCGGCAGATATAAATTACACGGGGTTATCAAAAGTGTTGACTCCGTTGTGTGAAATCTAATTACGCCGCTAATTACTGCACCGGAGTACTATTGATCCCATCCATCACGCTCACTTAATCAATAAACTTACATTACATCACTTTAATCTGCCTTCTGCGATAACCTACAGTCCTATATGTGTGCGTCTTCCGCCCTCGTGAAAAAGCGAACGCATACACCCAGCGCCCCGCTTCCGACAAGGACTTCTGTAACGCACTCAATTAATGTTTTTATTTCGACTTTTCCCATGATGAATCCCTCAAGTTGTGCGCAAGTGGAGGAGCTTTCGGGTTATAAATTAAATTAGCACTCCACACAACAGACAGTATTGCTGCGTTAGTTATGAGGGGCTGCCAGTAATTTATGGAGGCAGTGTGCAAATGTAAGCAGAAGATGGGCCCGATGTTGTGACGCGGTGACAGAGACGGATAGACATCTGTGGGGCTCTCGGTGGATATAAAGCACAATACATAAATGCCGGCGTATGGCATATATGGAGCGTGAGCGCGGCTGTGGGCCATAAACAAGCCACTACAGATGGGGGCCCGCGCTGACTGTGCTGACGGAGATAATTCAGCGCTGCCTGATGCTATTGTGTACCTGTTTATAACCCTATATGGTAGACAATAACGTTTTATTTCGCACGGATATTGTTTTGTCAAAAATCATTTGTCTTTCACTTTATGATGTATTCTTGTTTGAGTAAAAGGCGCTGGAAGGTACCAACTTTAGACGCTTATCGAGAAACCAGTGAATTTAGATCAAGTATAGGACAGTATTATTGCTAGCAGTCCGTAGAAATGATTCCCAAGGATGGACTCATTTCTTCACCGGCTTTCTTTGGGTTTTGTTTGTCAACTACCGAGAATAAGGCCAAGATTCTACAGTCTTCATCTGTGCTCTGTAGTTGAAGTGTCAGACGTTTCGATCTTACTCCAAAGACCTACCCCAGTGATGGACAACCCCTGTACGACTGAGAACCTACACAGACTAACTAGAATGAAGTTTTCTCCATGTATTCAGCCATGCCCTATGTATCCTATTTTAAAGCTCTAAACTAAAATCTTAAAAGAAGCGGGGGTGTAATCATGATCTTTATCTTATACTTTGTTGGTTAGAAAATGATATATTGAAACAGATTAATGAAAAAAACACCACACCCTTACTTCCTGAATCAACAAGGCACTCTCTGTAAGCTCCTCCCTCCCCTTTCCCCTCAGTGCTCTTCTGTGTAGTCGCTGTCAATAAAAATAAAAGTGCATTTCTGCCGCTTCAGCAGATGTTTTTGCACTTGCGATGAAAGGACAATCTTTGCCAGAGATTGTAAGGTAAGGGAAGCATGCCCTGGATACGTTGGGACCAATAACGGTGGAGAGAGTGGACATAGGGGGCATGGCTTTCCCCATAGTGTTGGGCGCAGGCTAAAGCAAGCTCAATCATGTGTTTTTTGTTGCCGCTCCCATATTAAGTCTATGGCGAGAGTAAATATGAATACAGCCAAAGGGAAAAATAGAATCATGTAGCACATATTAAGTCAACACACAGAGGTAAGAAAGACAAGCCTGTGTCCAATAATGATTTAAAAAGGGTGGAAAAGTTTTAATAGAAAGTCCATAGGAGCTAGGAACTTCCGGTGCCCGCCCCCCATATGCTAAAGGGCCACACGGAGGATAAGCTAATTATATGTGCACTGTTTATACGGTCTATGGTTGGGACTATGCTTTGGGGAACAAGAAGTGCTTTTCATGAGCTTCTGTGCCCTGGTGCTAGATATATAGCTTCAAGAAGATTCAAAGATTACTCAAACATGCAGGAGTGGCTCGAAACACAGCTTTAGCTAAGTTTTTGATTAGGGAACTATAACATGGGGAAAAAAAAAACTCGAAAAAGTCAATTTTGCATAATAGCCACCTTTAACATTACAAAGAACTAACACTTATTTAACCAGAATAGTCCTGAGATTTTAGTAGGTTCTCAGTCGTACAGGAGTTGTCCTTCGTAGGCAAAATTTCTTCAGTCTTCATCTGTACTCTGTAGTTGAAGTGTAGGACGTTTCGATCTTATTCCAAAGATCGTCATCAGCTACTAAAGACTTGATCACGCTGTGGGACTCTTACGACTGACTAAATTAGTAGCTAAATGAAGAACTGGACTTTGCCCCTTATCTGTAAAAAAAAAGATTGCACAAAAAGGTTGCACAATGTATATATTTTTTGATGTATAGTATGAGGCGCCTCGTCTGTGATTATCTCCCACACTGTTTTGGTGAACTACTTGTTTTTCGCTCTGTGGTCCAAAATCAGCTTGGTTCACGGTCATTGTATGACATTCATCATTTTATACACTGGATTGTGTATTATCTTCATGTTTGTCACTTGATCTATAGGTCACATGACCCCCTCTTTAAATAGGTGGTCGTGCACCTGGGCATTTCTCACAAGCCCTGATGAAAACTATGCAAGTGGAAACGCGTTGGCGGATTAAACTAGATTTTTTTTTTTGCTAACTAGTTTAATCCGCCACTTAAGTGCCTCTGATTCATCTTTTCTCATATTTTATAAATATATATATTTTAAATATATTTTTCACACTACAATATAAACATATCAGTGTCTTGATATGTGAAAAACAATGTGTTGACTTGCAGATAAACACTATCATTTCCTGAATGATATGTGAATCTAAAGGTCAAGTGGGATAGACTGTACATATATACAATTGCACAAGACAGTGAGCTGAGAGAGTGCATGACTTACAAAAGTGATTAAATGAGAAATGAAAAGGTGTGGTGTCAAATAGACTCCAGAGACACGTGTTACGGTGTATGGAAGCTGACATTTATAGATGCTGACATGCTAATATGATACCGGCTACAACGCTACACACTCTCATCTAATTTGTATTGTGCTGGGGGAATACACAAGAAGCCCAGATCATGAATGTGATTTTCCATGTTGTTAATCAATACAATGTTAATGGACAGCGTAAATGGCAAGCTAACCGGCACAATACAGTGAGCATCAGACATTTGTAATCATTACTATGTAGATCACACTAAATTCAGCAAATTGTGATGATAGATTTGGTTTGTTTTTTGTAAAAACAAAATACTGCCTTCTGTCTAGGGCTGCAATGATTTATCAGTCACTAAAAGCAAACAGCAAAGGCTGTAATTAAAGTTTCTCGATTGAAGATGCTAAATGCTAAAAGTCACCAAATGATTTAACAAATTTCTTAAAAACATGACTCTTATGTTAAAACCTTGAATAAAATGTTTGGTTTGCACACTATTTCCAAATCTTTAGTGCCTATTTGTCAGAGCATTAGACCCATTCTCACTCTGCTGAACACGTTTGTGATTCACAGCACACGATGCAAAGACGTAATTGCCATCACAAGTTCATGTGGAAACTGATGAAACAGAGTTTAGTGTGTTGTTCTGCAGTGTTGTGTACCTGCCGAATGTGTTCAGGTTTTGGCATTGTGAAAACACAGTGTGATGTTTTCTTCAATCGAGGTAAAATTGTCTGAGCCGTGACTCGTGTGAACTGTGTCCTTATGAGGAACATAGTGTTTTAGATAAATGTGAGAAATGAGTCAGGAAGTGTCCTGTCAACTGAGAAAAGCTGTATATAGGCAATATAACAGTATTATTCTTAATCTTGCGTCTGTTTACAAATAATGGACCCTTAAGTTTTATGACTTATGATTTACAAAAATGAAAAATCCATTCTGTAGTGAATGAATGGCAGCAGCTGTGTGATGCTCGAGCTGAATGCCAGTTGGCGCTGTCAGCCATGAAAGCTACGTTTTGGCACGTCTTCTCTTCCATAATGGAACACAGGACATAGAGCTGTCCATCCTTATGTTCACTTGTACTACTTTATTAAGAGAACTGCTGCTGCCACTCTTAGAGTGATTGCAGAATGTATATCAGATGCCAGTGATAAGACACAAATCTTTGAAGACTTCAAGAAGAGAACAGGAGGATGTCCTCACACTTGCTGTTGTTTGGAGGGAGTTTGTCGGGCTGGAAGCAATAGACAGCTTTCCACTGAATGTCATTACGGATAAAAGCGAAAAGAAGCTTCTGAAGATGGAAGCGAAACGTCCTCAACTCAATAATCCAATCCAATCAATGAAATTCTCCACTACAATAGGTTAATTGTGGAGGACTAAGAGCCAAGCACAAACATACACTGGATTTCTACTTAAAAAAGAAAAGAATGAGCAACAGAACAATTAATTTACTTTTGTTAACCCAATAATCTTCCTAATCTCATTTCTTGGACTGTATTCCACATTTAACAAACAACATTCACAAAGAAAGCAAGAAAACATGTCAAAACAAGGGGAGAGATGAGGAGAGAGCCATCCTGTTTAAACTGAGAAAAAGTTATTTCCTCAGATATTTTGATAATGACAATAAATAAATGAATAAATAATCAATTTCTGTCAGATTTTCTCGGAGTTCTGCTTGTTAATTACATGTACATATACTAAGTAAGTGCATTTACAGATGCTCAAAGTTTTCCAAGTACTTTCCCTTCTCTACAGTCGGAGTGTGGCTGCCTATGACACATGCAAACACAAGGACTGGGCCATATCATGTTGTTCTTTTGGAGACGTTGTGAATCACCGATAAACTCCCCATGCGTGCTGCGAGCTGATGTTAAAGGCATTAGGGAGGATGTTTTGTGAAATTTAGATGCCATATTAAACCTACAAACACCTAAAAGACCTGTAGCACACATGTACATATGATGTCCAAAAAAATCATAAACCGTGGCCGGGTGGGGCCTATTAGACATTAGCCAATGGGATATGCCACCATGCCCCTTCCGACTGGCCTCTAGCTTCTCAATCAAATGTATTCTCGTAGGCCCCAGCGTAACTCCCAGTGTCTGTGCGCAGCCTTTTGGCCCTTTGGGCTTGCCGTACAGCTGCAGTAGCTAACCGGCGTCTGGAGACTGTAAATACAGTCCACTCGTGTTTGTGAGAAGTTGAGCAGAGAAGAATCCTGGACCACTTGGCCAGAAAAGTCACTTTTTGAGGCTGAACGGAGGGAAAGTAAATACTGTTCATTTTGGGATTTAGAACTATTAAATAATTTGAACACATCTAAAGTTGTAGGTTGATACTCCATGGAACGCAGCTCAATAGTGCTACAAGTTGGCTAAATGATATGCTATAGTGGCAGGCTAGTGTACTGTGCAACCAAATGCATCGTGGATGTTTTACATACAGTACCTAACTAAACGAGAATAATATTTATCCTTCATGTATAACTTTAGTAAATGAGGCGTTCCTGTGTAGGAAGCCAACGCAAAGGTGGGGCATGCGCACTATTCGGACTTCTCATCCGCCGCAGAATCCTCTCTCATGCCTTTAACTGGCGTCAAGGTAGAATGAGCTAATGCTATGCTAAAACTGAGACCAGCATGAGCACTGGTCTAAAAACTACAGACACGGAGCACAGACGCGACGGCAGCATTCACTCCAGTCAGATGTTTACTGTGTCCAGCTTTTCGTCAAAATTGTTTGTGAAAATACCCAGAGACATCTTCTCCCTGATTGTCATGTCCCATCAGGCCAGCGTTATGGGCATTTTAATCTAAATCTTCATCAGCTTGTCATCAACTCCCGCCAAATGTTATCTCTTATAGACGCTGATTTCGGTACGGTAGATTGTTAGCTTGAAAATACAGTCTGTCACAAGACAAATGAGCAAAGCCCCGCCACATGGGCACAATAATACGGAGCCGTTTAAGAATTCATCAGGACTGCACTGTCGACTCATTCATTATTATTGTTTCATTTTCATTTCCTTCGCGGAGAAATTCTTAGATAAGTCCTCGGTCACATTTATTGCTTGGGGGAACCTATTACATTTAGGAAAGAATGAGATGACTCTAATATGTCTCCTGCTGTTGTCTCGGAGCCTACACCTTGTAACTTCAGAAATAAATAATCAAATTCAGTGTCGTTTTCCTTTGTCAATACTTGTACAATCCGGGGACACAGATTAAAGTTCAGCCTTGGATGATTAGTTGATTATTTGACTTATTTTGGGAGTGTTTTAGCTGCTCCTGCTGCTTTTAGATACCTGAAGATAAAGAAAGAGTGTTTCAACTTTTCACTTTCATATCGAATGTAATCAATGAAACATGTAGGGATGGTTTGATTCCCGCACGGATCAAATTGAAGTGCCAGTATCAAACAAAAACAATCACGCTTCCCATCCCTGTTCCCTATTTTGTAGACTTATTGGGGGAATCTGTCCTCTGCATTTGACCCATCCTTCCACCAGTGTCTCAGGTGGATCATCGTGAGGAGTATCTTGCTACCTCATCAACTGAGAAATGAACCCAGGGCCCTGTTGCTGTGAGGCGAGGTACAAGCTATATTAAATCAGAACGCTTTGACGTGAAGTAAGAAGCATGTCCCTCCCTTTGCTGATCTTCGCAACAAATTAGACTCTCACAGGATTTGTGTTGACCAATGAGACGAGCTTTCCTTTTCTCAGGGAACGAGGAGAGGAGGAGGGTATTTCAGGTCCAATCAGGGGAGAGGGACAAAGCTAGATTTTTTTTAAACTTTAAACTGTTCTATCTCTTCTCATTTTGCCTTAATCAATAAAAACAAATGTAATTAAAATGCAAAAAATGTGGGAAGTTGATAATTTATCAATAATCCAATTTCACAGTTCCTAATATAGAAACAAACTACTACTACTACTATTGTCATGAAATGCAATATGCAACTAGGTCCATTATAGCATGATAATCCAACCGATTGCAGGAATATACATACACACTTTCAATTTATTTAAAGGTACACTGCATAGCATTTTGGATTATACTGTTGCCAGTAACACGAAACATGCTCCATATGACCAGCTAGACAAAACAGAAAATGCTATTTTTGCAGTGGGCAATCAATATATGAATCTCATATTTGGCTGCTATTAGCTGGAGACGACCCCGCTCCCAGCTACAAAGTCAGGTCCGCTCACAGCGAAGACACACGTTTGTTAATTTTTAGATATTTATCAACAGTCAAAAATATCTGTAATAAAACTGATGGTTGTATTTTATTCAAACTATTGATGATCATGTGTGCCCCAGGTTGAATTCCTAGACTGGATGTGACCTGTCAATGCAGAGATAGCAGATCAGTGCTTAGAAAGGTCCCCACACACTGCACTGCACTCGCCCCCACAGAAGGTTTGAACTGAGGCACATGTACTGTACACGGGTCAAATGTAGCAAATTTTCCTTCAAGGACAAGATTAAAAAACAAATACACAAACTGGTGTTTGGGGCAATTCTTCACACATTGATTGAAAGGGAAATCCCGGTCGCGCAATTTAGCCTAAACTATAAATCATGTGCTTTTAAAACTAACACTTCTACAAAAAGTACGACCACAAAAGTTAGTTTCCGATAAGTGGGCTGTCTTTGTGTGAAGATTTTCAAAGACACAGAAGCAGACGAGAGACAGCAAGATCCTCTTTAGAAACTTTATGGAAATTTGTTCTTCCGAGCCGCATCAGTAAAGAAATGACTACATTGTGAAGGCTGGGTCAGGCTGACTGTCTGATTTAGACAAACAACAAAGCACTCGGCAGCAGCTCATTTGGCGTGACGTATATTAACCTGCAGTAGAATGCATGCGGTGCTAAGCTTCGCCTGCATCTTCAGCATAAAACCTCTTGATTGGCCCGGGATTTAAATTAATGAGTGGCTTTAGTAATGATGAGAATTAATCTTGTTAAACAGCAGGAAATGAAAGGGCCAATTTGATGATGGGGGCTATTACTTCTTGTATCGAGAGGCGACTGGTTTGTTATCACAGCAGAAGAGCAGAGGGAGGTTTCTTTTTTTTAATTCCCCTTCGACAAAACAAGATGGAGGATAAATGCACCAGGCTATATAAAGATTGTAATTGGCTGGTGGAGGATGCTGGGGTAGAATACAACGGGCAGATGAAAGAAAAATTCCAAGTGCAAGTCACACTATATAGTGAGCTCAGGAAGTTAAAGGAACTATACTTGATTTATTTTTATTACAAACGATGACAGAGGGAGGGAGTACATTAAATTATTAGTTGTGGCCAAATTCTAGCATTTCTACGTCCAATTTCGGAGTTGAGTTTAAGTGCATTTCACAACTTGCAGGGTCACAGTCACAGAAATGCTAGAAAACTTTCCTGTAGGCTCATGAAGTTGACACAATGCTTTATATTTACAGTAGATGCATAGTATTAGAAGAAGAAGAAGTAGAAGAAGAGGAAGGAAGGAAGGAAGGAAGGAAGGAAGGAAGGAAGGGAAGAAGAGGAAGGAAGAAGAAGGAAGAGGAAGAAGAGGGAATGAAGAAGAAGAAGAAGAAGAAGAAGAAGGAAGGGAGAAGGAGGAAGAAGAAGGATGGGAGAAGGAGGAAGAAGGAAGGAAGGAAGAAGAAAGAAGAAGGGAGAAGGAGAAAGAAGAAGGAAGGAAGAAGAAGAAGAAGAAGAAGAAGAAGAAGAAGAAGAAGAAGAAGAAGAAGAAGAAGAAGGAAGGAAGAAGAAGAAAGGAAGAAGAAGAAGGAAGGGAGAAGGAGGAAGAAGGAAGGAAGGAAGAAGAAAGAAGAAGGGAGAAGGAGGAAGAAGAAGGAAGGAAGAAGAAAGGAAGAAGAAGAAGGAAGAAGAAGGAAGGAAGAAGAAGGAAGAGGAAGAGGAAGGAAGAAGAAGGAAGGAAGAAGAAGAAGGAAGAAGAAGGAAGGAGGAAGGAGGAAGAAGGAAGAAGAAGAAGGAAGAGGAAGGAAGAAGAAGGAAACAGATGGAAGAAGGAAGAAGAAGGAAGGAAGAGGAAGAAGGAAGAGGAAGGAAGAAGAAGAAGAAGGAAGAAGAAGAAGGAAGTGGCTGCACACATCTTGCGCCAACGGACCTTCCAACCACCACCATTCACTCATTCTTCTCTCTCCTTCCTCTCACTCACTCTCTCTCTCTCTCTCCTTCCTCTCTCTCTCTCTCCTTCCTCTCTCTCTCTCTCCTTCCTCTCTCTCTCACGAT
>OMNZ01015839.1:0-17327 GCA_900303255.1 Lesueurigobius sanzi
TTGGATAAAGCGTTCCATTCAATTCAGACACATGTGATATCCTATTCAGAAAATTGTGTTAAAAGAAGACTCCAAAAACACAAAATCAGAATCAAACCAAGGCCAAAACATTTACTAAATTAGGAAAGTTATAACTGAAAGTGAACTTCCACACGTTTATAAGCTCCTGCATGTTTGGTTTCAGAGAGTGTTGGCAAAAAATCAAAAAATATCTCAGTCAGATGGAAGACTTAAGTGAATCTGCGATATTTTTTGGCTTCTTGCGATACGGATATCGCATCACCTAATATCGCGATACGATATTTTTTGCGATATATCATGCAGGCCTAGTAATGAGTTAGGTGTGTTTTTTTCTGGTTTAGACATGGTTTACTCACACTTTAGTTGGAATTGAGTCCAATATGTTTAATATCAACCCTTTTAGGCCCAGTTTTAGCCTGGTCTTGCCATACCCTCGTACTCATTTCGTACAGAGGGTCTGGATCTTCACAATCGAGCTGCGTTTTCAGGTGGGAGGAGTCAACTCCAATCGCTAGGAGGAAATTCAACCTATGTATCAGGCTAGCCCAGTTTAGGCTTGATTTGATCTTGGCCTGGTGGTACTTCGGAGGTCAAATGATTCATGAAGTGGTACAAGGCAAGAAACGTTTAAGAACCGCTGATGGAAAGCACTTTGAGTTACATTTTGTATGAAAAGCCCTTTGTTAAATAAAGTTTGATTGATTGATTGTTTTTTTTTTTGATGGAAGAAATCTTTGCCAGCGTTTTGTGCAAAGAAGCAACCAATCAGAGAAATGTATGGTCCAAAAGGTGTTAGAACAAACCAGGTGGAAATGTTCGAGGTCGGTACTGCCAAGGTCTTGAGAACCAAATCCCTCAAGTCTGAGTCATTAAGCCTGAACATCGAGTTGAGACAAAAGTCACTGCACTCGAGAAACTCTCAAGTCCGAGTTGAATCCAAGTCCCAGAAGTCACGGAAACGAGTCGGACTTGAAAACTACATCTCATCGCCACAGACTTCTGCTGAATCAACAGGCGAAGAGAGAATAGTTATTCATGTTATGTCAAATACAGACAAATTTAATTGGCTCATTTTGACCAGTTTTGCCCAAAGATTTTTTTTTTGTTTGTCCCCAAGGTGTCTTCTGAAGAAAGGCACATGTAGGTGCTTGATAAATATTTCCCCACAGCTCCGGACTTTCAGACAGAGCTCATTTACACCTTCACTAAAGCTAATTGCATTATAAACTGAGAGCAAATGTGGCACAAGCCTTCAATCAAAATAAGTTTAAGGCCACTTCCAAACTGCAGGGAATAAGATGCCGGAGATACTGGCTGTCCCGAGCGAACCAGGCGTATTGTATTAGTGTACTTGCGCTGAACGCCTTCACACTGACCAGCGCATGCAGCACACAGATTGCAGCCAAGCAAAAGTCTAAGCCCATGACCCCCCCCCCAAGCCTTTGCCCCTCATTCTCAGGCACACTCCGCAGATGTGGAAAAGCCAGCACGAAAACAATTATCTGCCGGCTTATGATAAAGTAAGTCATTTCATGGGCTGCTGCTTAAGTTGTGGCATTCCTGTCAGCTTGCACCAAATCACCAGCATATATCTCTTTTCTATTTACTCCGAAGGCGGGAAATGGCAACTGACAACAGCCAGGAGAGAGAGAGAGAGAGAGAGAGAGAGAGAGAGAGAGAGAGAGAGAGAGAGAGAGAGAGAGACGGGAAACCGAAAAGTCTAAATAAACACGCAACTGAGTCGTGTCTTGCTATCTCGCCGAAAAGTGGATTATCCAATATTTGTCAACAAAACATAGTCATTTGGAATCTATAAAAAGTGATGTGGCTCTAACTGCTTGTGTTAATAATATGAGAGTGTTAAGCCCCTCCTGGAACAGATATGGATTAGCCGCTGTGTTGTGAAATGTGTCTGGATAAAACTGAGCAGAATTATGCGATGTACAAGCCAAAAAGTGTTGACTACAAATTGGGAAATGATCTTGGCGGAGTGGAGCGAGATGTTTGATGTATTGTATATGCAGTTCTGTATTCAAACTATAGCAAGGAGAATAAAGTCATTGGTTCTTCATGGACTTGGTTGTATGAACATTGAACAGCTCTTCTGATGCTATATACAGTATGTTGTTTTATGTTTCATGTTACACCATTGCACCAAAGTCCATTCCTATGGTAATAAATCTATTCTGAGGCATTGCTTGGGCAGCGCAGCAGTTTGTGCTGGTGCTTTACAGTAACAAGGTCACGGGTTCGACCCCTGGGACCTTGCATGCGTGGAGTTTGCATGTTCTCCCCGTGTCTGTGTGGGTTTCTTGCGAGTACCACCAAAAACATGGACAATAGGGCTTTTCCTCCAACCTGGTGCTGGGCCAGTTCCAGTTTCAGAAGCGGTTCTTTTGTTTTCCACTGAAAGATGCTGGCTCTTGATCCCAAAACCTGGTGGAAATTGAGCACCTGAAATGCTGTACCCAGAAACGAAAATCAGTGACGTCAGGAAACAAGACAGACCAGACATTTTTAAAGAGAGAGTGAATGGTTGGTGCAGGTCAGAGTCTGTCACCACTGAATGGTTCAAGAATAATGTCTAAAGTGTAGTGCTTTGAGAAACTTGGTAATCAGGTTTGAAAAACACAATACAAGTTCATCTTAGATATGGCCTCATGGTCAACCATCATTTCTCCTGTGACTTCATTGAAGAAGCTAAGTTTATATGTTTGGTGGTCAACAAAAATGTCCACAAAAACACATTTAAACAACAATAAAAAAAATAGATGTTTTGTCAATGTATCTCACAGCTGCCGTCTTTCATAATGGATGAAGACATGTTTGTTGGTTAGTCTGTTAAAAATAGATTCATGTCCAATTCACTTAACTTTGAAAAATAGTCTTCAGATGACACATATTTCATACCTTATGAAGATCTGAGGAGGACACGCAGCGGAGGCGTGCAAACTACATATTCATGTTTTCTCAAAACTCTCCATATTACTGACAGATGGAAGGCAGTGACAGTTTGAGCACAGTTTATCAGCATGTTTAGATTGTCTCATGAAGTTTGCTTTCATCACAGCACAAGGGTGGAGCTCTGCTGCAGGGCACTCTGGTATAGTGGTACTGTGCTCGGCACCAGAGCAGCTCAGGTGGGATCTCCTTCACATTCAGTGTTGGGTAAGATAAGATAAGATAGTTTTTTATTGATCTCACAATGGTTAGTCTTCCGGCGCTGGACCGCTCCAGCTGCTTTGTCACATTGCTCAGTGTTGGGTAGTATTAAAGTAACTCATTAAGTTAGCTTGTTACTCCTGTGGAAAAGCAACTTGTTACGTACTGCGCTACTTAATTATGAAAATAATAGAGTACTCCTCCGTTACCAATAATAAACATCTACTGTATATTCAGCCTTTATTTGGCGTTTATGTTTTCCGATGCTGAAAGCACTAGGGATGGGCGATACCAGTCATTTTGAATTCGATCCGATACCAAGTACTGGGTCAAATATCGCAATATCCATCTGATACCGATACCGGAAATAGTTTTATTTTTACACCGGAAGTAATTTTATATATATTATTTTAACAAAGAACATTCACATGTACATCGCGCACATCAACAGCATGAAACAGTCCTAAAGAAACTGCTCTGAAGTTACTATTATTTGGGTTCATAAACATCAGTGTTCATTTTGGCAGCAAATTTTAATTTAGTTTTAGTCTTAGTCTTTTGACGAAAATGCAATTTGATTTTAGTCAAGATTTAGTCAAAAGAAATTGTGTTAGTTTTAGTCTAATTTTAGTCAACAAAAATTCCAGGTAAATTTAGTCGACTAAATTTGAAATATATTGACTAAACTTTACATTTATATTATTGTTTTCAAACATATTTAATAATATTCTCTGCTTCATGAAGTGTCTCCCACATGATCAAACACAGAGATGATCCTTTTGGAGGTGAATTTAAATGATACGAGGCTCTTTCAAACTGAACTCACTGAAGTTTGGATCATTTTAGTCTCTTATTCTCATTTTTATTTAGTCTTTTTTTAGTCGACGAAAATATCTGGAGATTTTAGTCATAGTTTTAGTCTCATGAACTAACTTTAATTTAGTTTTAGTCTCATTTTAGTCAGCAAAAATATTACTGTGACTAAAATTATGACAATTAACACTGATTAACACTGATAAACATGAGTTTGTTTACTATTACACTCACCATTGAGCAGGTCATAAACAATCACACGCTTGCACTGCACTATTCTCACCAAAGGAACGTACATAAACAGAATTCACTAGTTTCATCAGAGACTGACTTATTAAAAGCACCATGTGTCTTTACTATCACACTCACCACTTCTAGCAGTAGCTGACCTCATCAGATGAACGGCCGTCTTCTCACGCATTGACACCATTGACACGCAGCAGTTCATCCATTCTGTTCTCCTTAACCATCGCTTATGTACCGCTATAGTAGGCGCCCGCCAGCTAGTATTACATTTCTCTTTGTGACAAACTTACGTGAAGGAAAACCGATGCATTTAAAAACTAGCACCGAATGAGAACGAACGGGGCAGAGGGTGAAGCGCGTGTGTGAGGGGGCGCATAAAAATATAGTAATATTCCAGAAAAAGAAAATATAATTAATTAATAGTAAATGTCGATATTTCAGCTTGAGGAGCAAGAGTTTATTTTGAGCCGCCAGGATCGAAATATCGATATCTTGGTATCGATCTGCCCATCCCTAGAAAGCACCATCCCACAAACCGAGCCGCCCTCGAGGCTAAACCAGGCAAAAAGCTGCTTGGTGTCAGTAACTGCAGAAATAATAGTGTGATAAATCAGCTTCTCTGGGCTCTTTATTTAGGTTTTTATACTGACAAACTACAGGAACAGTCCACAATAATAAGAGCAAGCTAACATCCTTAAATATATAAACAGCCGATTGTTAGCTCCATAGCTAAAGATGGACATGTTAGTCTTCGAGAGTTTGTCGGCAAACGCGTTGAGAACTCAAGCAGGCAAAACTAGAGCGTTACGTTACTCATTACTCTGCTAAACTAATCTGAGTACTCCCCCAACACTATTCACATTTAACTACATTTGGACTGATTATGAATTCAAGAAATGTTTATTAACATACCAGAAAAATACAGTTTAATGACAGCTCTTGTACAACACAAAGTAACAACCTGTTGCCTGCTCTATGTCACAGATCTTTCATATTCCATAGTTTATTGGGATGCCATTATCAATTGGATTGGAATACATAGGTGTGGACTGAGGCTGCAGCGCCAGAGCAGTCAGACCACATACTGGTTTAGGACAGAGGCACACTTCCACAGTGTCCTTAAGCTCAGCAGGAGAAGCTTCTGTAGCGCTCTGATTAAAAACAGACTTCATTTCACCTGCTGCTGGACACTTACAAGGACACACCAGCAGTCACCCGCTGAGCTCATCTCCACACAGGACAAAAAGACGTGACCTCACAGAAAAGTACTTTTTAAAATGTTTAGTTTATTTGAAAGAAACAGTTCCACTTAACTAATCCCTTGGTAAACCTTTTGTCTGTGCAGTAAACCTGTGGTTCACTGCACAGACAAAGCAGAGATATGGCTGTTGAAAGTGCAGCCGTTGGTCAGTAGCTCTGTTCACTGCCATTGCTGTTTTCCCGTCCACATTTTGCCACAGTTTGGGTCATCACTCCGGCCCCTCACCCACTGGGCCCACTGAGCTTGACCTGCTGACTCCTGCGGGCGTAAACAGGCAGATGGTGAGGGCAGTGACTGTCCGAGCGCTGGACAGAGCCACTGAAGTAGCGCTGTGTGCAGGAGCCCCCAGCGGAACACAATAATCTGCAATGCAAAGTGTACAGCTTCATGATGTTATCCCTATTTGGTCATATGGAACTTGACAGACTAAAATCGGCCTTTTAGTTCCCAAAATACATTTTCCAAACAGCTTTTTTTTTTTTTTTTACTAGATTTACTCATAAATCCACACACAGACTTATGGACTAACTTTACATAGCATCTTAACAACAACCCCTCTCAGTGACCCCTCATCATCCCTCACTGAAGACTGGGATTGGAGCATTGTGAAAAATCCCTCAACTTCCCGCATAAATGCAGTGGCCTCAGTCGGCTCACTGCTAAGACTCTGAGTGTGTGTTGGGGGAGTGGAGGGATGAATTTGTGAGGGACAGAGACTCAAAAATAAAACTACTTTAAAGGAGACGTAACAAGTTAAACATTTCTGAACCAGTTTGAGGATTTATGACCATAATACTGGATGGACTGTGTGGTGCTTTCTCGAACCATTAGCACAATTGAGTAACAGAAGGATATAGCCACATAAAAAAAAAAATCATATTCAGTGTTTTCTTTGGTTAATCTCTCAGATTTAGCCCAAATGTGGGAGATCAACATCTCAGAGACAGATTCTGTGAATAAGACACGAAATTGAGTTGTCTGTTCCCTTTGCACTAAATATAGATGAGCTTAGCTCAGAGTTATTAGCTCTGGCATCATCACAACTATGATTTCCAGATGCATTTCCTGGCTGTCAGTCACAACTTTAAATACAGAGCTGTTCCTGGAAGTCCCACAATGGCTCTAGTATAGCTCTTTGCACATGTGCCGTATGAACACATCGATGTTTTCTTTAGCTCTTGGCCTTTGCGCCTGTCCCTGTGGGACAATGAAGTGGAATCGAGTCAACGGGCTTCTGGCAGAGCTCAGTGCATTGCTGACTCATAAAACGTTTGTGGAAAAACTTTAGCCCAGTCCGTAAAACATCTGCATCTACAGAATCTACTCATGACCCACTTCTCATGTGTCCAGCCACACAGACACTGCTTTAAAGGTATAAAGTATAGATGGGTGTCAAATTACAACCATTTATAAAATGAAGCTTATTATATTATTTTAATAGTGGACTTTCACAGGAGCATGCAGGGGTCCCAACATCAATGGAATGAAAAGTTTTAAATATCTGGGTTGCACATTTCCCAGGACCTGAGCATGGACCTTAATGTTTAGTGAAAAAGGCTCATCAGCAAATGTGAGATGATGACTTCAGACTCTCATCCCACATGCTGCACCACTGAGAGCATCCTGACTGGCAGCATCACAGTGTGGATGTGGAGCAGCACTCAGTGGGTCTCACTAAAGTAGTCCCATCGATAGAGGGGATCCTGAAGATCAACCTAACTAAACTGGAAGACATTTACATCCAGAGATGCCGACACAGCGCTGAGTTGATTGCAAGTGACACTAGCCATTCTTATAACATTCTCCTCGCTTCCATCAGAGAGGAGATATCGCGTTCTCAAGACTAAAACTGATTGAGGAGGAGCTGCTATCCTGAGGCCATTCGGCTGCTAAATCAAGCCATAACTACCAGCTCCCACTGCCATCTGTAGTGTTATACTGTGTCTATATGTTGATGTTGTTGTGGCAGCTGGATGGTACAAAAGAACATTTCACTGCACATTGTACAAATAATAAATAAAGATTTGAACCAAAAGTCATTTGCGTCTGCACAAATGGATGTGGTATGTTTCCATTAGACTAACTCCCAGGGAGATCTTTAGTACATCAGGATGTTTCTATGTGAAAATATGGGCCAGGGACCTCTCAGGGTCAGTCAAAGCAGGCCCCACAGGTCAGAAGGTGAACCTTGTCCTGTTTGTGGAGCCCGGCTCACCTCCTGGCTGAGCCAGTTAGTGACATCTGATCTCCTGTGGGACTTGGCGCAGTATAAATAGTGTTGTGTTGTTTCTGGAGTGGAGTTATGTGTGAAGTAAATGAGTCCCTGTGGAGTCCCAGTCTGTCCCAAAATATATCGTTCTCACACGCAGTCTTTCTCTAAACTGCAAATTATTTGGACTTTTGCTCAACATCTATTCATTGCCTACATACTGGGGAACAGTTAGTTTAATAATTACAGACATAGGTCTATTTAATTAAAGCATACAATTAAATGAATATATCTGAACATGACCTCGACATATTTTTTGTAACTGTTGTTAATGAGAAATTCAATGTGAGAAAAACTAGAAACAAAGTGCTTGGGAAGTCAGTACCACAAAAAGTAGCTTTTCTGGAGAAGGTGCTCTTTGGTGTTGGGGGACAGAAATTCAAGAGAAAAACAAAGAACCAAGGCACTTCTCCCACAACATTAATTATCTATTAACAGTCTCCATAAAGCCTTTATTTTACTGGGCTAATGCATATTAAAATCTTGTTGCTGGTTTCTTCCACACACATCGGCTCTAACAAAGCCTTTCTCACCAAGTGAAATGAGAAATGCAATATTTATTAATTGAAAAACTGTGATTTGGCATATTTTGCACTCCTTGCAATGTATCCTGGTGCCTCATGCCTATGTGGAGCTCATTCTAGCCTATAGACTGAAGAATCTTGGCCTATTCTTTTAAACACTGCCTCATCAATCAATCAATGTATTTTTATAACACAGGGCCCACACTCATTCAAACACATGAAACAATGTCCAAACAATGATGGGCTGTTGAAGAGCGAGGAAGTCTGATCTTTGTATTATACTGAATGTTCACTTTCCAATGGGCCTCTTCAGCACTTTTCAAGCATTGTGAGCAATAACTGAATTCTGCCAATACAAAGAGCTATGAGAAAGACTTATAAGAACTTGCACTATATCATATTGACAGCATACAACTTCTGTAGCATTGCAATGCATCAACTTTTCTACATTCCAGAGGGTTTTGTTGGAAAATGACTACTGTGGGGTAATCATTCTATTGCTGCGGGTTCTTTCAGAGAATGTTTACAAAAAAAAAACATATACAGAATATACAGTTTAAGCTCTAACGTTTACATTCTGTCAGGGTAATGAAGAGTTCATTTGCAAAAACAGTGCCATTGACAAAAATAAGCTTGAGCTTATTTTTATTAGTAAACTTGTACTTTCCTCTTTGTGCAGTGATGTTAATGGCCACATGAATTTTAGTGAATCAGAAATATTAAGTCATTTGTTATTGATGAAATTTATTCAACTTTACTTTTCCTGAAGTCCCTTTTAGAGCACAGTGATACAAATCTGAAACTATTTAGCAACAAATTCAAAACAGAGATATCTGTTTTTGCAAATGATCTCTTCATATGTAAACTTATGCATTTCATATAATATGAATGATAACACACAAACCTGTATTTCACTCATGGTTAGTGCTTGTGTGAAGGTATTGTCAAAAAACCTGTTTGTTTCCGCCTTTCAACTACAAACTAGCCAAATATCCCTGATCAGTTGATCAAAAGTTTACATATTGTGCATCTTGAAAGAAACACAATTTTTTGTAGAGAGTCCAATGTCGACAGAGAGTCCTGTATTTCAGCTGAAGTGAGTTTTTCTTTGACAGTGGTTGGGGCAGCATTTCAAATCAAGGCGGGACTAGCAAGCCCAGGATGTGACGTGAATGCACAGCGGCCAGGCAGCGAAGACTTTTTTTTTTTAAAGCGGTCGTTGTATCGGACTGTTGTGGTGAAGAAGGAGCTGAGTCCAAAGACAAAACTCTGGATTTACCGGTCGATCTACGTTCCTACTCTCACCTATGGTCGTGAGATTTGGGTCATGACCGAAAGGAATGAGTTTCCTCCGCAGGGTGGCTGGGCACACCCTTAGAAATATGAGGAGCTCAGTCACCCGGGAGGAGCTCGGTACAGAGCCGCTACTCCTTCACATCGAAAGGAGCCAGCTGAGGTGGCTGTTTCAGATGCCTCCTGGTCACCTCCATCGAGAGGTGTTCCAGGCATGTCCCACTGGGAGGAGGCCCCCAGGGGAGACCCAGGACACGTTGGAAAGACAATGTCTTTCAGCTGGAGAAGAAAATGGATGGATGGATCTAAACTGTGATTAATCACAAATAATCACATTTTAAAAAGTGTGATTAATAAATGTTTTAAATAATTGATTGACAGCCATGATCGCTTGGCCACAAATGCTGTGAGCTGCAGAGAAAGAGTACTGTTAGATGAAATGAGGTTTTAGCTGTACGGCCCAGTGTCATCATCTCAGGGCCTGTTAACGGCTGTGGGTTTAATCACATCTGTAGATCTATAAGTACATTAAAGCATGAACTAACAAACACATAGACAGTGTGGCAGTGGGAGGATTCACGCAAAAGGATTAATTGAGTCTAAATGGCTGCAGTAAGATAAGAGAGGTTTGTGAACAAGGCCAAATGAGTCTGTTTGATCCAACATCCCGGACCGCACTCTGCTTTGTGTCGCAGTGAGTGAGAGGCCAAGATCGTAACCAGAGCAGAAGGGCTCTAGCAAGCAGGCTGTCCAGGAAATATACAACTGGAGCTTTGCAATATCTGTAAAAAAGAACAGATTCTCTCCTGAGGAGTGGTGTTTCCATGCTACAGGGATGTGTAGGACTAAAGTAACGTCAGGTCCTGACACAGTTCAGCTCGCTTTGACCCAAGGCTGAAGATGGCCCCGAAACTTGTGCCTGGCTCACCCGGTTTGATCTGCGTCTGGCATGTGGAAACAAATAAGCGGGTAGCTGGACCTCACTGAGATTCTGAGTCTTTCCTGGTTAAATGTTGTCATTACCGTATCAAAACAAGAGCTGTAATGTTCCCTATCATAAATTATTGATTAACCAGGCGCAGGAGCCAAATCTTACTCAAATGTGTCTGGTGTCAGCAACTTTTGGTCTCATTAACTTCCTTTAAACAGTGTATCTGCATTACGTATCTACAAACACCATGTGTCTGTGGGGGAGAAGTGAGGCAGACAAGAGATCAGCCTGTAAAATGAACCACTGTTTTAGTTCAGTTCAATATAGGAAGTAGCGTCTAAAATTCGGCAGATTCTCAGTTTCATTTGCATATAATCATGGATATATAAACAGAAATGCAATTGTGAATGTTGATTTTATGTTAACAGAAGAATAAATAATAAAAGAAGCGTCCTTGCCTCTGCTGGGGTCTGACTGTGGAGAGGCTGACTTCTTTATATTCAAACTTTACAGTTTTTATTCAGTTGTATGTAAAATCGGCATAGCTCTTTTCTAAATCTGTGACAGTCAGATACGGGGAGCTTTCTTCACTAATGAGTTTGAAAAATGGGACACTACAGTTGCAAGGTTTAAGCAAAAACAGCTGACATCCTGTGTGCTGGAGCTGCTGTCTTCCAAGTGTCTGTATGATCCAAGCAGGTCACAAAAGTCATGCAACACAACACTGTGGCATATGCTGCCTGTGTCCACTGAGCTACACCAGTCATGAGGGGAAATGTGCTTTTTCACCTCCATTGGAAACTCTTTTCGATCAAGAAACCTCTCGCCGCGTGTGGTATACGCTCATGTGGACTGGCCAGCCAATAACGTTGCGGTCAAGTTTTGATTGAGGACATTTATTCCACTTGCTGCACTCGTCGTCTCAACTCTCAGCTAATGTGTAGCACACGGTTTGAAAGCAGGTTTGAGAGCTACTGTGGAGACCTGGGAAACCATACATGACGCTTCACTGACTTAATGCTCAGTGGCTACGCATTAATTATAGTAGTAACCGGGTTCGTGGTATAACTAAAAAATTTAGAAAAATTGAAAAATTATAATTCATTTCATTTTGTTTGTTGTCAATAATAGTGATTATATCATTATAATCTGATAACACATGCAGAGTGAAAGATCACACCTGTACCACAGTGTATGCCTGAGCCAGTGCGAGGCAGATGGAGCTTATAAAATGGACACATATGGGTAGATTGACAGAAATTGTAATCTAGGTCAAAACAGACAAATGATAAGAAAATAGCACCCTGTATGAGTACTGAGAGAGCAGTGTGATCAATAAGAATAGAAATTGGGTGGTCAAGGTTGACAGACACACCATTTGAACCCCTCACTGTGAAGTGGACAGTGATGAATGATGCTGAGGGGCTAGCATAGCCAAGTTAGCCTTGCAGTTGTGCATGTAACTCGACACACACCGTATGTATCTACAACACTGTGAGGGTAACTAGGCTCCTAGTTGTGGACTTAAGGTAAAGTCAGCGTTGAGTACTTCAAAATATATTGCTATAGATTATTAGAAAACGACTCATCTTAAAGTACAGTCTCTGTAAATGATTACATTATTTGGTCAGTCAATCACGTATCACATCATATCATTGATATAAGCCTCATGCATGAAAACATTAGCCTGGGAAATCCAGACTCACCGCTGTACCAACTATTGGTTGGCTAATTTAATTGGCTAATTAGAATCCATTCCCCCATATTCTCAGTCATATACAGTACCAGCCCTGGAGGCAAGCCGAGTGAAGTGACTTGCCCAAGAGCTGGGATTGAGCTGTCAACCTTTATACCACTGGGCAGGTGCTTTAACCACTGAGTCACTGTCGCTCCCAGCACCATCTGTTATATCCCTGTTTCCAGACCCAATCTTGCATCGTTTTGGACAGATGAGATTAGCTTCTCTTGTCTCAAGGGAGAAGAATTCTCATCTGATAAAGTCTTCTAAGCCAAGTCTCCAGCTTTATTATTTACACAAAACTATAACATGTATTTGCCACATGGGGGGCGTTATAAAAAATGTCTTGTTAAAAATATAAACTTGCATACATTTGTCCTGTTAAACACCTTACTCTATTATGGGCTGCAGTGAGAGCCAGTGCTGCTAACTGTCTGACTGCACAATCGTTCTCACTTTAATGAAGACTCTCATAAAATCCCACAAATCGTAAAATCGTCAGAGCAGTGTTTAAGACTTCCGTTTGATGACCAAGGGCTTGTGAAAAGTTCTGTAGCTGCACCTTCTGTCTCCTGGAATCCTTCTCACAGTGTCTTGTGCAGATGTGAAGAGGCACATCGTCCTGTAATGAATGCTTACCTTTGTGTATAAGCCTAATAGGGTTGGGCCATATGGACCTTAGCATGTATCACGATATTTGTTGGTAGGTATCACGATATGATGATATAATTTCAACGGAGCCTTGTATAAAAACCTATAAACTTAACCCATATAATAAAGAATAATGGGACGTCGGACCAATGGGCCGACCCTGTTTGGGAACAATTTATTCCTCTATAATCTACGTCTTCTACCTTCAGCCATGATTGTTTTCTCTCTTTTGTTATCTCTGCTCTCTGCTGGACCATGCCATGCTCTGCTCTGAGGGCTGGTTTATGGTCGTCCGTCAGCTCCACCCATCAGCGGAGAACGTACCTGGCAGCCAATCAATGAGCTTGCCAGAGCTATGGATACGACAAAAAAAAAAAGAAGAGACGTGCGCCTCCTAAATGTCACTACCTGGCAACGTGCTGGAGAGTGCAACTCTGTGATTGGTTGATCCATGTGCAACAGATAACAAACTCCTTTGATCTGCATTGTCCAATTTATCTTCAAGTGATACTTTGTTCCCCTCTTTTAGTGCTTTTGTGTGTTCACTTTTTATGTTATTAAATTATTTTTTATGTTCAAAAATAACATTCCTCTCAATGTGAACGCAGAGGGGTCGAACGGTCCAACCCCTCTCCAGGGGTACGGTAATACGGTGGGCAGGGCCGGCCGCATGACCATAAACCAGCCATAAGGAGGCAACACGTCATCACAACTCAACTCGCCATTTTATGTTTTAAATTATTGTTATACTGTATAAGGCATTTTCTTATCATTGGACTAATTTACGGGGCCCAGCTGGGCTCAGCCCGAAAGGACGACATGGGTCTGCCCTCCTGTGGGTTCACCACCGGCAGAGGGAGCTGTAGGGGTCAGGTGCAGAGAGGACTCCTGATCAATTGTACATGTTTTTAGTGATAGCAGAAACTGGAGCACCCTGCACAAATCTACGCATGCACAGGGAGAACATGCAGACTCCACACAGAAGGGCCCTTGCTCGCCATGAGAATCGAACCCGGGACCTACTTGCTGTAAGACCCAAGGCTCACATTGAATCCTGAGCATGTATTGTGTCCGGTTTTCATGCAAACTGTGACTCACATCGAGTGCAGTTGGTTGTTTCATTTTTGTCTGAGGAGTTGCTATCGCTTTAAGCAGCTAACACCAGCAACTTTTCACTGTAACGGTTTATATTTAAGTGGTTTCACAAATAATACACAACACGCCACAGGGCTGAAGTATTTTTACTCACATCTATGACGTTATAAGCTCCTAAATGAGGGATTTATGATTGTGTGGAGCGCTGATTGATTTCCAGAGCCCCCCCTTGTCTCTCCTCTGCCTCCCCCACCCTCAGCAGGTTACTGCAGTTACATTAATGCAGTGCATGTCCGTATCTGCGCCCTTCATCCGTCATGTGGCCCAGGTTCCTCCTCATCGCTGTACGACAAAGATTGGCCAACTCAGAGGGAGAACTTGGAATCTGTGATTGTTTATTGGGGAGCTGTGCTTGTGGAAAGGTTTCAGAGCGTCCAAACTTAATAGCAATTGGAGTCAGTGATCGCTGTTATTGTTTTCTCCCGCAATTTTCAGCAAATGGTAGGCAACAGCTGACGCATTCAGATGAGTAGCACAGTTTATTTAAGACACAATTCTGCTACAACGCCAGAGAAGCAATGGCTCTCTGTGCGTGAGCAGTGTTTTTACCTATCATTGGACTATTATTATGTTTTCATGCTACATAGCCATCACCTGTTGGTCAGTTGGTCATGAGTGCAATAGTCCCCGTTGACAGAAGAGACATAACCGTCAGAGTGTACTCATCCCCACCCCCCACCCACATAAATACCTGGCCCCATGTGAGAAAGTAATATTTCATATATTAACAGCAATCTCCACTGCTCTCCACAGCTGCGGTCTCCTTGAGCTGACTCTCACCTGCAGCATCAGCTGGGCTCGCTTCCACTGCAATGGATATTTATAGAAAACATGATTTGATTGCTATAAATTCATGAGTCGCCTGGCCTATATATTTACCATACTAATATCAGCAATATCACACCCCAAGGCCTGGCATGGAAAACATTTAGTCACAGGAGCATCTCTACTACATGTGAAGGTGCCTTTCAGCCACTCACACTTCAGAGGGGCATGAAATGTCTGTGATGGCCGTACATAATGGCAAGTGCGGCGAATTCTGATGACATGAACACAGTGGTTAACTCAAATTGATGCTCCTTTCAGATTTTCAAGACTGTATTAATGTATTTTTAAAACAACTTGCTATGTCTTCACTCTATGCATTTTCAGGTTTTCCACAAAACAACCCAAAAATGTGTATTTTGTACTTGCAGTAACATAATATTAAGCACAGATACTGTATAATTTGTTGTGTTCTAGAATTTGATCAAGTGAAAAAGAAAGCGAAGGAGTGGGTGTTTGCAATTCTCTACACCATACTCACATTGTCATAGGCAAATATGTAATTTGCAATTCGATTTATGTATAAAGCACAAACACATAATGGAGGATGTGAGAAGATCAGAGAGTTTTTACCACCTCCCTACTGACGGAGGCGAGCAAGTGTGATCTTTCAGAGAACAGGCGCTGGGCTCATGTCTCACTACATCTCACTGAGGGGCCACAGAGCCCCCACACTGTCCGCCGACCAACCCACAGGAGTCTGTGCTATTGGGCAGAGTAATCTGACGAGACGTGAGGTTTATGGGTTGGCTGCACTTTACTCTTTCAGTGGGGAAAGAAACAGCCTTCATTAACACCAATTTGTTGACATGCCACAGATTTGTATCTTCAGTAACTCACCAAAATTCATCTTGTCAAGCTTCAGCGCCTTGTTAGGGTCGGGCAGTTGCGGGGTAGATTGTCGGCAGGTTTTCCCAACAAACTGGCATAGTTGTTGCCCCACCACAAAACAGTCACAGCGCAATGAAGCAGTGCTGTCCCTGTCTGAGTGAGCTGACTGCAGCTCAATGCTCTCCCAGCAGATCCTCCCAGACAAGCTCCTGTCTGGACACTGGCACAGAACTGTGCTGCTCATGAATACGATTCAAATGTAAATGAGACTGACTGCTCGTATTGCCTTTAATGATTTCCTTTATTGTTCCTTAAAATATGCCAGAAATTTCAAGTGTGAAGTGCTGTGTGAAGCTTGGCGTGGCTCCAGCTCTCAGGAACAAATGTATTCTTTTGTGTTTGAACACAGAACTTTTGTGAAAGAAGAATCCATCCATATGAGTTATTCATAAACTGGATATGACTGATGGCTTTGTCACACCTCACACCTGAAAGGGCACATACAGATTTACACAGCCACATCTTATCAGGCCATTCTGAATCAATAACATTGGCTTTAACATGTAGCACTTGGAGCTCAGCTGGACTTTCAGAATGCACCTCAATGGTGTTGAGTGTCTGAGGGGCAATCTAAATGCTGTCACAGTCTGAGGACCGGGACAGAATGAGGCAGAATCAGGAGTGGAGAAGAAATGAACACACTAAGGTCTTAACAAACCTGATCTGCACATTATTTTAGCTAAGAGTTTATTATCAGTTTGTCAACTCCTGAAAATAATCAGTACTGGTCTTCCCATATGGTCTTCCTTCTGGGGGACTAACCAGGCCCAACCTTGCTTTGGCTTTTGAGATAAGACCAGATCGGGCGGTGTCAGGGAGGTATTTCTTGCATGGAAAGTGAGGAAAGTCATATTTCCTGGTTCCTGTTTAAAGGGCCTATATCATGCAAAAGCATTTTTTGAGCTTTTAGCCATGTTATAATGTTATTTCCTCATCAAAAACATCCCCAAAGCGTTTTTTGGCTTCACACACGCAGGTCTTAGCAATCCTGCTGAATCTTGCTCTCTGGGCTGCTGCTCCGCCCAGCCCTGGAAAACGACTCGATCTAACATGCTTACGTAACCATGTAAGGACAGGCCGCCCCTGCACCATAACATACACTCTCTCTGCTGCCATCTCCACAGCTACTTTCCTTCAAGTTCTGAAGTGATTTCTTTCTAACCTGCACCAAAAATAATGTCTAGCTAGGT
Organism: Lesueurigobius sanzi; assembly: GCA_900303255.1. Taxonomy (NCBI): domain Eukaryota; kingdom Metazoa; phylum Chordata; class Actinopteri; order Gobiiformes; family Gobiidae; genus Lesueurigobius; species Lesueurigobius sanzi. The sequence goes on from OMNZ01015839.1 coordinate 16,971, forward strand.
GACGAAAATGCGTGTTTGTTTGTGAGGGCTACATGACTTGGTTCAGCCTTCCCGAAGAAGAGGATTATCGCCAGAAATGCTTGGATTTTATTGGTGGTAGCTGCTTTCCCCAGCTTGTTTGAGATCGTCACTTCACAGAGGACTGCTGCTAGAGGGGCCAAAGCGGTGATTTCAAAACCAAGCTGCTAACGCGAGCTAAATGCTAACAATGCTGTGTTAGCCATGTAGCTACAGTATAAAGCTGTAATCGTGGCACATTCACGATGTGAAAAACATTCTTGTGACTCACTTTGTGTGATTAACATTTAAACTGATAAAGGATGAGGCCGTAGTGATGTTTTTATTATTGCCCTGGGT
>OMNZ01015841.1:2516-12616 GCA_900303255.1 Lesueurigobius sanzi
CACAAAAATCCTTATGAATGCACATGTTTCATGAGTATAATACATTAAACAACCAAGAGCAGATGGTGGCTTAAGACAAGAGCAGCAACAGGTCAAAACATCAATTGTCTGTGTTTTTTCAAGCTAAAACTAAACAAGATATCCCAAATTATTGAGTGCGTATGTGAGAGTGACTGTGGGACAGGGGATGCAACTTACAGTAGCCCACAGCTACAATCCAGTATGGAGTGTTTGCAGAATCTCATGTTGTGACTGACATGAAAACAGATTTTGTATAAATGGGCTCAATACATTATTATTTGAAGATTATCTAAAAAATAACCTAGAACTGGGAAAATGAATTAAAATACAGCATAGCCCTCTGCAGATTGCCATCTGCTGTTTTACTCCCCAGTCCTGGTTTAGACCTGGTTCAGTCCGGGTGTAGACCAGATTTGATCCGGGCTAAGACAGCTGGTTTAGCCCTGGTTCATTGCAAATAGCCTTCCTCTGCTTTATAGGTTTTTAAAAACATGAGGGAAACAGCGCTACAGTCTGTGCAACATTATGTGTGGATATACTGCATGAGACCAGTCACCGGAAATAGGGACACAAGTCGGTTCTGGGGCATTTTGAGTTGTTCACAGATTCTGTAAGTGCAGTCTCCAAGCTTTCCAATGATGTGTAACACATGGAAATCTGATAATATTTGGAGAAGTTGTGGCCACTTGAAGGTAGGCACTTTGGAAAAGGTAAACCTGAGATAAGCCTTCTCTTAGTTGGCTTGTTTGAGACAATGGTCCTCATTTGCATCTCATTTCCATTGTCATTGGCTGAAGTGACTGTCAATGACGTTTATTTTTCTTTGAAAATTAATTTTTAAGTTTTCTATGCTCAAATGGTGGTGGAACAAGGCTGAAGTACGGACATTTGTCTCATTCATGCCACTTGGCGCCACTTTCATATGGACGTTTGTAAAAAAAAAAAAAAGGGGGATAAACATCGCAGGAGACTCCATAGACATGGGCCGGGATTTGGCTTAATCTTTGCGGGACCTGGATAGTTTTTTTCCTGGGCAAGATCGCACGCAGAGACTATGGGATTACCCAGGGACTACCACCAGAGCGCAAAACGGCACATTGGCCACTTTCATATGGACAACGTGTGTAAAAAAGGGGGAGATATTTACATGGGGCCGATCTTTCTTCACGGGACCTAGGAGCTTGTTTCCTGGGAAGATTACTCCCTGGCACGGTATTCCCTGGCACGATTGCGCACAGACTGGGACTGGGAGCGCCACGAAAGGCACATATTTTCTAAGGGAGAATTATTTGGATGAAGACAACGCAAAGTAAGCAATTTAAGCTTTTTGTAGGAAAATAATGTTGGAAGTGATAGAAAGTAGATTGCAGTTCTGACCAGAATGGCCAGTATGGAACTTAATTGTACCGTGGCACCCGCCCCCTCTGAACAACAGCAAAATCTACCCGATTAACCCTAACCCTTTTCTCAGTTGGGTCCAAAGGCTGGATACAATGTACGGGTCTGGGCGGGTCGGCATTTTGGTCTGGAACTACTTTGATGTCTGCAAATCTGTGTCGAGTTGCAGCAGTAGACAAGATACAAAATTTAGGACCTGTCATTTCTTAAAAAGTGCAGTAATTGAAATTGGGAAGGTCTGAGTAGTGAGTTGCTGTGAAGGCTGGGCGATACTATAAATGATAAAATTGTAATTGTGATGTGACAACTTGGAGTCATTGTCATAATCAGAACATTTGTGTGTAAAGCTCTAAACTCTATCACAGGAGTTCCCAAACATTTTTGACTGTGATCCTAAAACATGCCATGCAAACACAGGACCCCCACTGCAAAAACGTTATAGTCTCTCAGACTACTTTAAGGCAATTGGGGGAAAAAACAACTCAAATTTAGAACATTTCATTTATTTAATGATAAACCATGTTACTAAATGCACCAAAAACAATGGCATTTTTAATTTAATCTTGAGACTCCTGCCCAGGGCCTCGCGAGTTGCGACCATGTCCTTAGACCAAGGGTGTCCAAAATGTGTTCAATGAGGGCCGCATACTGAAGCGTATATGGCATGCAGGGCCACAGATTGGTGGCCAGTGCAGTCAAATATTCAAATGGGTTAATTTAACAAAGGTTTAAACCTTTCCCACACGTAGTTAGTCTGGAAACTTCATGCAAGCTCTATTTCACAATAAAATGTTTGTTTTAAAGATTTTAACCCTTTAACCGCCAACTGTTTTTTAGCCATAGAGAACAACAGATAAATGCTTTACCAGTTCCTCTCACATCTCCAAGTTAGACCTAAACGTTCACGCACTTTATTTCTGATATCCACTGTTATTTTTTTTTAATAATGTGTTGTTTGTTCAGATCGCTCTTGACCTAATGGCAGGCGCCAAAGTAACGCAAAAGTTGCCAAATGGGTGCATTTTGGCAAGTTTGACGGTTAAAGGGTTAATTGCGTAGAATTGTAAACTTGCAGAAAAAAGTATAACCTCTAGTGATGCGTGCCAATTCAATAAGAAGCTTTTGGGCCACCAAAAGTTGGTCTGAGGGCCGCATTTGGCCCCCGGGCCGCACCTTGGGCCTCAGACACTCCATCTCAACCATTGTTTTCCCAGTCTCAGCATTGCAGCGAGAGAGGTAGAGAAACACATGGATAAATAAATGATGTAATAAACATTTCATTTTCACGAAACCAAACCAGGCCTGCCCCAGATTCACTGCAAACCTGCCAAATAAAGAGCTCTGTGACAATAATTGAGAATGAGATTGATCATGGCTGCATAGATTACGATGTTGATTACATTTTGATTAAGTGCACGGCCCTAGTTAGTGCTGTTCTCTATTTGCCTAGCTTCATCCATAAATCTCTAGCCCTGTAGCATCTTTCCACTCATGTGGAAACCACATCAGCCACTCCCAATGTACTGTTTTTTCTAAACATCTGAAATAAGCATCATCCCTAATCCCATTGAAACCCATTTTGCACAAAGAAAAACCCAACATCTCTGCCACATCCACTCTTCACCAACTAAGATCTTCACCCACAATGTCTACCTTTACACCTTGATTTTTAAACTATCATAGCCTGACAAGCAAAATCTCTCTGTTCCAATTATAAACACTCATGTTTGTTAAATATCAAAGTCAGTCTCTTCTGTGATCCGACTCCAGCTGAACTCACAGTCAGAGGCACGAGCGCCGCAAAACAAAGACAGCGAACAAAGAACCCGCTCCGACTGTGTGGTGAGATTAGCATATGTAAATGAGAAGGCTTCACGTAAATAAAGATGATTTTCACTTAAATATTTGCTATTTGAGAAATGTATTAGCATCATGGTTGCAGTAGCTTTGTGCGTGTTTGTTGAGGGAGTGTGTATTAAGGCGATTAGGTCGCGCTGAGAGGCCCCACCATTTCCCTGTTTAACTGCCACACTGGTGTTGGTTTTAGAGCAAAAGCTTGAAAACTTTCTACGGTATAAAATTGTACAGTGTATGTATTTTTGCACAACTTCTGTATGAATTGGCAGAAAAACTAAATCCCTTACAACATTTTTCCAGCACTCGATGGGATATAGTTGAGCCTCCACGGTGAAACATCATGCAATACGTTATCTTTCCATTTCTGCCTCATCAAACATACTTGAAGTACTATGTTTTCTTCATTTACACCATCAATGGACTGAGCAGTTTTGCACACAAACTACATTTACCACAAAACATGGATGTATTAACATGATGTCAGCTAAAAGTGTTGTTTCCATACAGACACACTAACTTTAACAAAATATCAGTGCTGAGGCGCCCAAAAGCAGCTTCACAAGCCAAAATGATGATATGTCCATGTTGAAATTTTAATGAGCGTTTTAAAAGTATGATGGGGATTATTGGGCTGGGAATGCTTCTCAGATGATTCAGCAACCTGTAATCTTTTGGGGGTTTTATTGTAGGCAAAATTGCAGCTAAAATGCCCCACACTTTCCACTGCACTTCAGCTGCGAGAGATGAATGTAGGTTTTCAACTAAGAACTAAGAACTAAAACTAAATATCACTTTGAGTCTCATCTGAGCAGTGAAAATTAAAGGTTATCTTTGCCACATGTGCCATGTACAGTTTGTATAATTCCCTGACAGACTGTGAACTGGAGATAGAAATGTAAAGTCTAATCTGACGGAAAGGGGCATATGAAGTAGGGCTGTCACTAACGATTATTTTAATCATCTGTAAATTAGAGATAACATTTTGTCATGTGAAGAGTTCGTTTGCAAAAGCAGATATCTCCATTTTGAATTTTTTTGCTAAGTTGTTTTAAATTTGTATTACCGTACTCTGCAGATGGCACCAGTAAAGTTAAAGGTGAATTAATTTGATCAATAACAAGTGACTTCATATTTCTGATGCACTAAAATAGATCTGGTCATTAAAATCTCATCTACAAAAAGAGAAAACTACAAGTATATGTTGATTTTTGTCAATGGCACTTATCTGTTTTTGCAAATAAACTCTTCATGTTAAAACTAAGCTTAAGTCCATTACCTTAATCAAAGAGCCAATGTTATACTGTATTTATGTAACAAAAACACTGTACCCAACTTAAGAACATTTACACAAAGTGTAACAATAAAAAAAAAAAAATCAAAACAAAGTGCAACTGCTGTAGAAAAAATGTAATTAATTGTAAGTAAATAGCCCTATTTTGGCGATATGCTTTAGTTCTTTGTAGTAATTCTATGACCTCTGAACAGACTATATACAGTACATCGCCAAACACTGCTTTGGAAGCGCTAAAACTGGAAATGCATGTTTAAGAAAACAATGCATTATCCTGCACGTTTGTAGACCTGCTATATTTACCTCACGCAGCGACTGCAGGAGCTAGAGCCGCTGCCATGATACACACAGCTACCTACATGTTAATGATTTTGTGTAAACTCCTCTGCTCCTCGCTGCTGCTGCCTGTTGCTTCTTCCTTGCGGTGAAGTGAAAGCTTGAAAACACTGCCCCCCGAAATTCCTGTTATGCTTTGCAGTGCAAGAAAACACATCACAGCGGCCAAAAAATGACTCAATGACGGTCTAGGAGTTAAAAATGTACGCAAGTAGGGATGTACCAATACCTATACCAGCATCGGTATCAGGCCGACACCACCTGCTCGTACTCATTAATGTGGCCCCGATCCCAAGGGGCCGATACCAATTGACGTGCGCTGCACCTATGGACGCTGTTGCAACGCACCTCACCAATATCATCCAGCATCTTTCAGAGCACAACAAATGAATAATTCATTAGAGCGGAAATACAATACTTCACACAGACCTGACTTTATTACAAACTCATTCCCTAAATCTGTTGAGCTGACTTTAATGAGTGCTAAATGTTTACTTCAGCGATGCATCTACAATGTTGACAAAGGCAGCGCTAATGTTGCTAACCAGCTGCTAACAGCAATTCTTTGCATAGTATATGCTTAGGGAATAAATGCATCTGTAAAACAACTCAGCGACTAAAAGGGGCTCAGAAAGACCTTTTAAAAGAGCTATAGCATGTCCATATTTTTGCTGCTCCTGGAGCTAAAATATCCAATATGCTAACAAGCAAGCTAGTGCAGGCTAAAAAGAAACAATCATCTACTAGCTATAGTGAGGCTACTACAACATGAAGCCAGTCTAGCTAAAACAATAAGTAACTACATCTACATACACATACATATCTAATCTACATACTATTATATACAATTACAACACAGGCTCTGAGTAACTTTTTGATATTTTTTAAGACTAGGCTCAAAATGTTTCTTTTCGAAAAGGCTTATAGTCAGGTCAGCTAGGCTCAGTACTAAACCTACAGCATAAGCAAGGCTGCTATAGGAGCTAAAACGCTGGGGGAAGTACGGCACATTGAGCCCTATCCTCTCGTTTTCCTTACTGTTTAAATTATGTTGCAATATTTAGGTCTACCTGTACATTTTCCTTCTGTTCATTGCTATTCACATTCTCTTTTTCTGGTCCCCTCCGGTGGCGAGTTTCCTGGGCTGGTGAGGACCGGAACAACTGCCGTCACCGTGTGACAGGACAGCATTCGTGAGACACGCCTGCCCCTCGTGTTAAACACTGCTGCGGGACTCCTGCCCACCTGGGGATGTTTTACAGTTTAATGGCTGCTGCAACTCTCGCTGAACAGAGCAATTGGACTCTAAAATTCACCACTGGCCCATCTGTCCAAGGGAGATGGATCCTTGATTTCCTCGAGGTTTCCTCTCATGACTCCAGTAAATGGAAATGAGAACTAACCACTTTAGCCCAGCTACAAGATGAATGTTATGTTTGAAGCAAATGTCTTGGACTCGTATCGGTACTCGGTATTGGCAAGTTCGCAAATCAAAGAACTCATACTCGTATCGGTTTGAGAAAAAGTGGTATCGGTGCATCCCTACACATAAGTTATTTGTCGATAATGAAAAAAAAATCTATAATGATATATCCCGAGAATTAAACTGAATTCCTGAAGTCTAAACTGCATGCCTCCAATTATGTGCACCTATAGACCAGAATTATAATATCTGTTTACATTGTGATGTGACTGTTGCATCTGTGAAAATCCCTGGAGTAGGAACGCTTTGGTCTTTTGTATCGTGCAACTTCAGCCCAATTTGTTCTAATTTGTTCCTTTCTTTTTAGCAACAACAAAAGATGGTCTCAGTGGGATGCAGCATTGTTCAGAGGCACAGCTCGCTTCATGATAATTTCTCAATTTTCTATCTCACTCTGCACCACTGGAGGAAACGATGTTGATTCAAAACTGCTCAGTACTTGGCGCCTTCATTTAAGTCCAAGGCATCTGCCGGTGTTAAGATGAGAAATTAATTTGAGTCAAACTTTATTTTAATGAGAAAAAAAGTGTGTACACATTGTTTAAGGAGAAGGTTGTACAAATGTAATTGAGCGACATCAATTTGAAACTTTTCCTGTAGATTATGGCACAGATATGAGAAAACAATGTATGTGATTTTCTTTTCCATCTTTATGCATAAGAAATTGTACGCATAAAAATGGCCAAACATTGCCTACATTTCCAACAGCAAAATCTAAATGGATAGAGCCAGGGTTATATTTTGTTGCTAGTAAAAAAAACTGATTTTTTTATATCTTTTTTGAATAAAAATATCAAAATATTTTGTTTAGTATGAGACTGAAAAGTTTGGAGTGTGTAGGAGCTAGTAAAGTGCAGATGCTTTCCCTGCAGTGTCTCCCCTTAATCTTGTGATGGTTTTAGAAGCTTTAGTGTTATTGTTCCATTTCTTTAACAGGCTCATGCAGCACATATTGATTTTATATTCAACAATGTGCAGCACTTTGGAACCTGCTTCGTTTGTAATAAGCTCAATCAGTATATGTTGCTCTATGGCTGTGAACTCTGACTATATCAACAGGCTGCTATGCCCTTTATATGTTTGAAGCATTGACCTTTTCTGTTGAGCAGCTCCAGAGACAGCTATGTGGGAGAGATCCTCTTTTCATGTTTTGTTACATGCGCAACCATTGCTTTGTTATTGCATTCCCCCTGTGAGGGCTTTCATAAGAGATTTTAGTCACATTCCCACAGCTCCAGGTGATGTAGTGGGCGACATTTAGGTTCCAGATGCCAGGCTTATATCGTCAAATAAAACGCCAAGCCCAAATCCGTTTTTTTGTGCATTGCTCCATACCAGATTTACAGTCTGCACCGTTACTGTCTCCTCATTCATTCAGTCACTATTTGCATCATCTATTTGCAACACGCATGAGTATCATTTAAAGCAATGGAATCAGGTGAAAGGTTTTAATAAAAATGGTAGTCTGAGGTCCAGCTCACAATCTACTGTTTAAGTCAGCATGGCCTGCAGATCTAACAATAGATTTCTATAATGGTTTCATTTCTTAGGTGCTTTGTGTTTCATTCTTGTACGAAAGGCGCTTTGTACGTAAAAATATATATACTGAGTGGTTGATTTCTCTATAGTATAGCAGTTAAGCAGCGACAGGTGAAGAAAAATAGAAGCTCAAACAGCTACACAACCACACAGCATATAATAAAAAGGTTGGATTATCAGGACAAACTGACAGGAACTACTTCATAAAACAAATTACCAGTTGATTATAACATTAATTAGTATTATTTTCTTCTGACTATATCAAGATGGTGTGCCCCACTGTTGTCACAACATTAGAAAATACATTCATTTCAAATATGACATTGTGCAGATTTGCTCCACACACACGAAAACCTTTGCTATATACAAATATACTCCCAGCAAATGCATTTATCGGCCAGATCCCTATAGCCAAACTTAATCATTGATAACACACATGCAGCAATTGTTTAATACTCAAATGCTATTTATGGAAGAGGGGGTGTTATGTTTCTTTATGGGTATCTGGTAGGGCTGGGTGATTATGAAAAAAAAATTATCTTGATTATTTTCCCCATATTGAACAGTTTAGATTTTTTAGAAATAAATAAGAAAACATTAAATAAAAACAAATAAATACAGCCTTAACTATAGTAGCGGTGATCTTACATATTGCGGGGCATGGCCTGTTGTAATCACTTCTAAACTGCGCTAACTGCTAACTTTCTACTAAAAAGCAGAAATGGGCACCCACACAGTAGGGGTGGGAATCTCTGGGTATCTCACGATTCGATTTGATTACGATTCAGAGGGTCACAATGCGATTCAGCATTGATGCATCGATGCACTGTACGTAAAAAAAGCCCCAGTCACTAAATACATCACCCAGTCGGTCCCTGTTGAATCCCTAGCGACCCGTTGAAGCCGTGTGCTTCTGCAGAGAACATCTCCGTAACTCCTCCGCCTCAGTGCATCCCCAATACATCCTTCACGTGCGTCCACACCACACAAACACCAACAAAACTATTTTTTTAAAGGATCGCTCACACAGCCACAGTTAAATGTTAAATGGTCACATTTATATAGCGCTTTTCTACCTGCTTTCGGCCTGAAAGTGCTTTAGTAGCACGTGAACACAGTCGGGGCTAAAGATTAAACTGAAAAACTGTCTCACCTACCAATTGCAGTTGAAATAAATCCTCACTAAACGAAATGTAGCAGTTTAGCGCAGTCTCGAGTGTCATCTAAGCCGGGCTGCAGCGCCTGGCTCCAGGGTGGACAGGTGGAAGCAGCGCAGGACATGGCTGTTTGTCATATTGCCAAAGTCTTTAAACTTCATGTCAACTCGGTCCGTGTTCGCCTGCTGTCCCCGTCCGTCTCATAAAATCCAAAATGAGTTCAAATCGCGGACTTTAGCGATGAAGGTGCTGCTCGTAGCAGCACCTTTTTTGGTTTTTTGGTCAGAATCTCAGAAACCAGCGTTTTGGGTGATTTCACCTATTTTCTACTGACAATTACTAAAGAATGGGAAGAGGTACAAAACAAACTTATTGTTTTTAGATGAAAGAAGAGAGTGTAATCTTTCATTTGGTAGGTTTGGTTTTGTCATAGACCTAGAACTCTGTGAGTCTTGAAAAAACAGTCAAAAATCCTGAAAAACCTCTGGCAGTATGGGAGACACTGATTTGAAAATGGCTGGCTGTCAATGAGTTAACAATTGTTAGAAAATCTCTGGCCTACCTTTTCCATTTGAGTAGAAATCCTAAAGAAATGTTGCTTAGCGCTCCGATATTTGGGGGAAACTGCAGGTCATTTTTATCACCATCAGCAGTTAGTTACCTACTTACAAACCTCTATTGAGACCCTTTCCAGGAGATCCTAAAGCATTTCCTGGTTAAATCAAAAAAGGTTGCGTCAACCACGGACAACTGCCCTGAGGAAGCTGTACGGCATGGACAGCTTCACGTTGGCACTTCTTAACCTCTTATACCCCACAGGACCCAAATTGGACACACAAGGCGCAGTGGGCCCAAAATAGTTGACAAAAGCACCATCAAAAACCAAAAATTTGACGATTCAATTGTGATTTGAAAACATAAAAACTTAAAGAACTGAAGAAACGTAAAGTCAACAATATTGATCATGGGATTTTTTTGTTTTTCATAATTTTTGTCATCTTTTTTTGTCATTTTTCAT
>OMNZ01015847.1:0-17176 GCA_900303255.1 Lesueurigobius sanzi
AGTGTGAGGCTGCAGGATACAGACAGTCAATAAATAAATAAAACAATAGATGAATAAATATAATACATTTAAATGAATACCAGCTTTAAAATTGTGAGGGTTGTAATAATAATGAGCCTGTGATCAAATTTTGTTTATTTGTGTCATTGTCTAATAAGACTGATTAAAATAGATAATGTTCATCTAAAATACACCAGATTGCACTAAATTAAATCTGTGTAATTCAAAATTTCCTGGGGGAGGACCCTCAGACCCCCATGATAATCATATTCACCTTACCATTTCTAAACTCCTGGCTATGGCGCTGGTGACACAAGCTTGTAAGCCATTAGAATTATTTATTAGGCTACAGTCCTGTAGATTTTATAATATTGATTAAATGAGGTGAATCAATACAGCTCCTTATTGTTATTTATTTATTTAAAAATGTGTAATTTATAGCATTTTCATTGTTTACAATATGCAGCCCGCAAGCCGCCATCCTAGGTGAATTTCGGCCCTCGACCCAAAATGAGTTTGACACCCCTGCCATATATGATTAAAAATAATCCTTTTCTTCCCCAGGTCATTAAGTTTTAGTGGTAAAAAGTAAAGTTGCCTGTATGCAGTCAGCATGCCTCCCATTCGAGTTGTCAAAGCGTGCAACCGTCTATTGCTATTTCTGATGAAGACTGACAAATGACTGTGTTCCAGGTCAAACATGGATAAGGCTGAGCGTGGGGCCACAGTCAGGAAGCCAGGCGTAAAATTGGAAAATTTAAGCTAGAGTGAATCATTAGCTAAGTCAAATATGAAACAAAAAAATGCTCGGGTCCCAAGAGGGATTTTTTTTTTTCAAACTGTAATCTCTCGTTCAAAGAAAACTACTTCACTTGAGTGGTTTCCCAAAAATATGCTAACCTTATCTGGACCATTCATGCTAGCAGATAAAAGCGGACCATCTATGGCCCGGATTTGCTTGTGCACCTTAGCGTAAAGAAGACCCTTTTCTTTATTTTTTATCATGGGCAAAGGACTATTTTCTCATCGGCTTATCCAATTTATAGCTTCTCCATCTTGGTCCTTCATCCTGCCCTTTTTTGGAGCTGCAAACTCTGTAACTAATTGGATCTGGCACGCTCTGTAATGACTTTGCACTCTATGGGGAGCTTTGGGACAAAATCAGCCTTCATTTCTTCTCGCATCACTCAAGTGACCACATGGAAGAGGCCAGTGACATACGCACATACACCCCCCTCCCAACTGCATGCACCATTCAAAGGAGCAAAGACAGCATAATTTGCCAGATACTGCTGATCTCAGGTTGGAATATGTAGCCCCGGAGAGCATTTTCCTCGCATATACATCATCCCAGCTCGGAAAAGTCATTGCAGCGAGCTCTCATTTCGTCCAGTCAAGCGTGCCTGCTATAGAGGCTCATACAACATATTTTTCCCATCAAGAAATCAAAGCGACCAGCCACAGCGTCCAGTCAATCGCATATCAAATCCAATCTCCCCCTGTCTCTAAAGGAAGACTATATTGACTTTGGCCAGTATGAAAAGTTGTGCTCTACTTCAAAAGGAGTCCGCTGTTTACTTTTTTCAAGACTAATTTTGAAAATCCAACGGAGAATTTTGCAGCCTTCAAAACAGGCCGAGCGCTTTGAGTGAATTTTAATTTTCGCTCAAGCTGGGGTGTTCTCGGAAAAGTTACAGACAGCTCCGGCAGTTATAAAAGGCACAACAGTGGAAAGAACCAGTGAGCTACAACCCCTATTCCAAAAGTCTCGATGCCTCCGGTAAATTTGAGCTGTCAGACGCAGAGCGGATTGAGTTTGAACTTGGTATGAATCTTTTCTACATAAGTGCTAGCTGAAGTCAAAAGGACAAGGAACTATTCACTTTCTTAGCAAAGTGGAGCGAGTTTGTTTCCAAGCTAAAAATTTGAATAATATTCATGAAAAATCCTGTTTGTTGCATAATGAGTAATGTTGTCTGAATTCTGAGTTTTGGAAGTGCCTGGAAATATGGCACGAAGCTAATAACAAAACTAATAACAATACATTTATTTCAAGTACAAACAAAAAATAGATAAAAAGAATGCGGGGAAAGATTTACCTTAGTAACATCCATTTCTGTAAAATAACCGGTTGTAAGAAAAGTGGCCTTTTCTAGCAATAGGTTGCAATCACGTTACAGTGTTCTTTTTCTGTTGGAGCCAATACAACTCTGAGCCTGGTCTTACCATACCCACGTACTCATTTCATACAGAGGGTCTGAATCTTCACAATGGAGCTCCGTTATCAGGTGGGAGGGGTCAACTCCTTTTAAAGTTTGAAACAATAAAGTTTGAATCAACGATCTGATTTCACCCAATCGCTAGCGTTTGGTCTTGACGTATGATGTCACCTACAACACCCGCCTCCCCCGCTCGCTGAATGGCTAGGATGACATTCATCCTATGTATCGCGGCCACTGAGATCAGACCCAGACGTAACATGTAGGGAAATAATAATTGACCGGAGTTTACGGATGGCTAACGCTGCGCTCACACTACATCCGTCTAAGGTCCGAGCCGGATGCCGGAAGTCTTAAAAAGTCATTAAAATCAATGTTGTGCACTCACAGTAGCTCCGCGAAGTCTGGCTCCAGCTACGGTGGCCCTCTGGCCCAACGGAAAGAATCCACAAGGAGTCTATTTTTGGCGGATGCTGCGGAACGCCGGTGTAGGCCTAATCAAGCTCACGGGAATATTACGAGGCAGACCGGAAGTCAGGCGCCAACAAGAAAGAATATCCGGTGAATTTCAAAATAAAAGCTACTACGTACTTATTACAAACTCGCAGTAACTTGGCTAATGTTGAAAAAAATGTAAACAAGGTAGACACGCTGTAATGGCGCTATCACGGAGGAGCTGCTGCGAGGATATTTGTGCACAAGGACTACATTTTCAACTTTGAAGAGGGAACATATCGCTGTATTTGGATTGTAAGGATTTCTGAGGGCAGCTGCAGAAAGAATGAGCATGTAGTGGGCTACTGGACTTCTGAATGGTGAGTTTTATCTGTGTTTGTTAAGCTATAAATACTATGTTTGCTAATTCTTCCGTATGTACGTCGTCCCTGTGAACACAGGGAGCTACGGTGCAGCCGTGGGCAAATGGACTCAATGTGAGTGGAATTTTGAGAAAAATGCGGACCGGATCAGGACTGGAACCGGAGAGTGGCGGTGTGGGCTGGGGGTAAGGCCAGGCTACAACTCTATGGGATAGATACAGTTTTTGGAAGAAATTTTCAAAATGAAAATGTACGTTTTCCCTGATCATTATTTGATAGTGATTGGATTCACAAACCTGCTTTATTATTCTTATGGCTGAAAGTCCTTTCTACTGGCCAACACCACATACATGTTTTTGAATATTGTCATCACTTTTGGACACCTATATAAGAAAATAATTAGACCTTAGTTCTTAGTACAGAGAAGACATTGAAGGCATTGAACTTTGTGTTTTTTTTGTTTTTTGTTTCACGTGGATTAGCCTAGGAATGACAGAGAAATTAGCAATAAACTGAAACTATAAATAATCTACATGTTAACAGTAGGATAGTTATAGCCATAGAATTTTCAGCTGAACGCGACAATTTTAAACTATAGGCTCTTTAGGATGTTGTGATGTCACGTGAACGCAACCTATTAGCTAAAGAAGGAGTACACCCTGGACTGTAGCCATAAAACGTACATAGACAACCATTCATGGGCTTTAGAGCAGAAGAAGAAAAACAACAATTCGCTACGGCTCGTGTGGCAGAATGCCTGCAGGTGAGCACTGCCACTTATAGCAGTGATTGTTATTGGCTGTGTGCGCCAACTGTCTTCTTTACAAGAAAAAATGTATCTTGATGAAGAGAAAATGAAGAATTAACACATCTGCTCTTAATTTGAGTCATTTGACTTGCTAAAGTCTGCCAGTGGAGTAAGTATTAGAACTTAAAATAGGAAAAAAACACTATACTTCAAACTGGAAAAAATTACCCTACTAGCAGATTTCTTTGACTTACTAACTCAAATCAAGGGCAATTAGGCCACACTACATCTCTGACATGTTAGTGCCATATGAACCATCTCGGGCTCTGAGAACCTCAGGGAGTGGTCCTCCTGCTGGTTCCCAGAGTCAGGACTAAACATGGTGAGGCTGCGTTTCAGTTTTATGCAGCAAAAATCTGGAACAGTCTGCCAGAAGGTGTGAGACAGGCCTCAACTTTGACAATGCATAAATCTAGGCTGAAAACGGTTCTTTTTAACTGTGCATATGTCAACTGAAAGTATTTTATCTGCCTCTTCACTTTTAATGTCACTTTTAATGTAATTAGTTAATGATTATATTTGTTTTATTGATTGATGTTATCTGTTTTCTTGTAATTTTATGAAATTGTGAAGCACTTCAAGTTGGGGAGCAAGCTACTGCCCGGCTAAAACTCATTAGGCTAAATCTTGCCAGATGCGTGGTAAGCTTTCAAAGGATAACAATGGCTTGATTTTCAATCCTTCAAAATGAAGGACAGACTTCAAAATTTTCACTATGATGAAAATATAGTGGTTGAAATCTATTGGCTGATTTCTGAGAAGTGCATGCACAACCTGCCCCTCGATGAGTGGTCGAACTTTACAACTGACTACCTACCAAACGAACAAACAAATAAACAAACAAACAAACAAACCATTGGCAGAAGCAACTGTATGTACTTGTTATAGAGACAATTAGGAAAGAAGGCTGAGGCTGGGTTCATACCTTTTCTTTTCTGCTTCATATCTGCTCAGAAGGCGCTGAAGACCTCCACACTTGAAGCCCTGGAAGTGGGCCGCTGGGGCACCCACAGTAATAATGTCATAGACAGCATCTGAAAAAGAAAATACAGGGCCCAACAGCAATCAATATTGTGTTGTTGCCAGCTATTGGCCAGAAGACTGAATAGACTGCTACTCATAGTAATTCTGAGGGTAAAGAAACTTGCTTGAATGTAGCATGTTATAAGTATGTAATAGTTTTATAGGTCATGTTCACACGCCCAACAGAAGTAAACCCTGGAGCGCTTTCATAGAATGTACACTTCATTTGTGCAACTTAGGAATGCACAAGTACTTCTGGACCAAACAAAGAACCAGTGTTAATTTCATCATCAAAAATAGTTTAGAATAGGTATTTTTAAAATAACAACAGCGCACTGTCAGGTAAATCACTCCCAAGCAAATGCAATTGCATTCGCCACTTTCATTGGAAATCAGATAAGGCCCCATCATTTTCTCAATGGTTTAAGGAGGTGCTTTCTTTTCTACCCTTTGAAAAACTTAGATACAGACTGTCCTCATCACAGCAAAATGTTTTATTTAGTTACCTGGAAGTTTAACATGCATTACTTAAAGTAACTTATTGTAATTTTAAAATCAATCAATCAATCAATCAATTTATTTTTGTAACGCCCAATATCATAACAGAAGTCATCTCAAAGGTCGGTCTGGACAAAAACAAATCAATATCAGACATCAATAATGATCAAAAATAAGTCGCACATGAATGAAATGTCACACACGAATGAAATGTCTCGACCAGATGTAATGTCCCGTGAATAAGTAAATCACTTAGAGTAACAAGCTTAGAGTATCCCCCATCCTTAGACCTTCCTCTGCGGCGAGGAAAAACCCCAAAAAATCAGTTTTTGTTTTGTTTTCATCTTATTATTTTTTTTGAGAGCCTGGGGAGAGGGTTGGGAATAGTGTATTATGTTATGTATTGTGCATAATTATTGTAAAATTGATAAATAAAGTTAAAAAAAAAAAACTTTGCTACTTTTTTGTCTAATAAAAAAGTCTAAATAAAAATGAAAACTAAAAACATCAAAACGTCCAGTGACACAGTTTGAAAGAGCCTCCTTTTGTGCTTTGCTCATGTGGGACATGCTCCATGAAGCTGAGGATCTTTAAATGTAAAGTTGACTAATAATTTTTTATTTATTTCACTAAATTTACATAAAATTTGCTAAAACTAGACTTAAACTAAATAGAAATATGTTGTTTAAATGAACACTACTAAGAACAGATTTGAGCAAATGAACAGACGGCCGATGTTACGTGATTAACCAAATCATTCCAAAGTTGGTAACTGTGTTCCCACACGATTACAAAGGGGGTGGTGGAACATGCTGTAAGGTGTTAAAGATTGTTTACAGTTGCCATTCAAACTCATAAAGACATTTTTTGCCGTCTCGATTTATCAGACTGTTAATTTACGCACCTGGATGTCGGAGATTCTCGCGTGCAAATAAACTATAAATTAGTGTTTGAAAATGGTTGTAGTAGATGCATGCAGTACGTGTCCATGAAAAGTAGATTGACAACAAGAGGATGAAGTTTTGTGTCCATCACCTGCGCTAAACTTTATACTTCATGAAATATTTCTACAAGTCTGCTGCAATAACATGGACGACTTCCATGTCTTATAAAATATTGGCATACTGCTCTCTTCAGGCTTCACTGTTGACAAACAAGGTCTAGCTGTAGATATTTTTGGGACAGATTGGCGGAGGCGTTGTTGCAATCTACTGCGTTCTTGCACCAACATCACAAAATCAACAATATGTAACTCAACAACAAGTCTGTAAGATTGCGCTGGTAATGAGGGGATTAGTTGGCAAATGTCTACTGCCTAAGACGCTAGTGACCCACAGTATGAATAGTCAATCTGCAGTATGTATTAAGACAAAGGCAGTGGTGTAATTATGTTTTTGAATGTGAAAGTTTTTTTATAGGTAAAACTCGGGCTGGTTGATTATACAAATGTTAATAATCACGATTATTCAAGATCATTTGTTGGATTATGTTTAGACAATGCAAAATATATCGTTTGGACAATTAGGAATGGGCAAATGATATCAAGTATGTTCACTTTTCCCCCCTACTGGCCTGTGCTCACACATGCACCATGCCCTGCACACTCCCAGAGTTCCCACTCGTTACTTGATTCCCAGGATTTTCCATGACATTTAAAAGTGCAAATATACATAAAACATTGTGATCAGGTATTTCGCGGGCCTCCTCACTCACCACCGCCCTCTGTGGAAGTGATCTAATAATGACTAACGCCTATAGCTATTTGGCCTGAAGATATTTGAGTTTAGATGTGTTTTTCTTGGGAACTTGGTAAAATGGGGGATTCGGGAGTCCTCCCCTGGGAAAATTTTGAAATGGGAGATTGTTTTTCCTGTGTTCTGGAGCAGAATGAGCTCATCTTTAGTCTGGTGTTACATATACATTACATTACATTTATTTTAAACAGAAAAGCAAAGCAAAAGGAGGAGAAATATTTTCAAGGACAAAATATGTTTTCCAGGTACAGTGGGAACCTAGTCCTGACCTCCTTGTTGTGCGCTGTTTGTTGTCATGTCGGGCTACCACACGTGAATAGAAACAATAATCCCAACGGTGTAGAATAATGCGAGTTTGCTTTGAGCTGTGTTTGTGAGAACCTCTATTGAGAAGAAGTTTTGGACTAATCCACAAACAAGGAGCAGCCAGGACAAGATAAAAGAGGCTTCAAAACCATTGCAGTGTGGTGCCGTATCAGTGGCATAATAATGATTTATATACAGTAGATTACTTAAATTTTTACCACAACATACAGAACTTATGCCACACACAAACAACAGCGCTAAGAGACTTTCCTCGCTTGGGCACGGTCAGGTTGGGCAGGAGTGAAAGCATCCTTAATAATTTTGTCAGTCCTAGGTAAAACCACTTTGAACCTGGCTGTTATTGTACACTACAGTGCTGGTATACTTGCTGGAAGGCGTAGATGTTCCAGTCTGATCTATGATAGGGCTTATATCATATTACTCCACTCTCCACTGCTTCGGTCTTATCACGTTCGAGAAATTGGTGATGTCCTACTGTAATTTCAGTTGGAGGGCAGATGCCAATACAACTCTATGGGAGAGAGACAGCATTTGAAGGAAATCTCAAAAAACACAAATGTGGAATGTGATCATGGGTAGATAGTATTGGATCTGCTATATTTATACTGTGTCCTTTCATCTGACTCACGCATATGTTTTCGGAGACATCGAACTTTGTGCTAGTTCCGAAGAAGTCCACAGATTGCGCTGTCATCTTGCTTGTAGTAGCAGGATGACAGCGACAAAAACTGTGTAAATCAGCTGACCAGACACATCACAGGGACATCACTTGGCACTTCTGAGGAAGGCAGAAGAAGCAGCCAAAACTGTCAAGGAATGAAAATAAACACACAGGTCTGGCTAAGAGAAAAACACTAGCAGGTCTATTGCCATTCTCATGTCAGACTAGAAGGACGCACAATGTCACTACCATGCCTCAGTCTTCATTAAAAGTAAATAAACATCTCGCAGAAGGCAAGGCGGGCATGAGGGGGCTTAGAGTTTTGAATGAGTGAGGGACGGAGGCCGACAATTAAATCTGGAGCCAGAGCGGAGGAGAGAAAGCCATGGATTATACAGAGTGAATATTTTGGATCGTCTTTTTTGCGCAAGGTCAGCTAATGAACACTCTGGGGAGAGCAACAGTTGTGTACATACAAAAAAAAAGTTCAGAAACACAAATTAATGACATAACTCAAGCTGCGGGTGGAGCTCCGGAGATGTGAGCGTCAATGCGGGCCAACAAGCCAAAGCCCCGATCCCCTAAGCGCAACAGACCAGCGATGGTTTTGATGCCGCCCACTGCTCCTTCTATTAATTATCCGAGTGTCTGGCCACAAGCTTCCCTGTCCGCTACACAGTTAGCCCCCAGAGGTTTGCACATGTCCAAGTTGCCTTAATTGGTTCTCCCACGGCACAAGTACACAGTGGTACAATGGCAGGTTTCAGGACATCAAGCACAATGGGCAATTTGTGCTTGATTTGCTTGCTCTCCCACCCGCATCACTCTCCCTTTTTTGCGACTCTTAAACCCAGAGACGAATGCTTCAAGTTGTGAAAGAGGAAAATTGATGGTAGCAGTCAACATGAGTGGTTATAACTCACGCTTAACCTGTTCTCTAATCCCATTTAACAATGACTAAGTGTTCCGTTTCCGGAGCTCAAATTGGCGCTGGACAATATAGTCGACAGAGCGCAGAAGCCAAAACGTTTTTATTTAAGCTGGAAACATCTGAAAGTTGTGATTTTACAGTAAAGAGGGAAGACAGCTATTTCAAGCAAAGCTAATGCAGACTGTTGGCTGTGTGCTTTTCTTTCCCACGCTTTCTTGTTCTTGCCGGATGATCAATAGGCTAAATGAAAATGAATAGCTTGGTGTCATTGAGTGGATTGCACAGCCAAACTCGGGGAAATGAACAATATAGCAATTGACCGTATACTGCGGCTGGAAGCTACACTGAGCTGCAACGTCAATGTCATGTCTTTGGAGGACACTGCCTGAAATGACTCTTTCAAAACAAAGTACATAGCAGAATGACATCACTTTTGTCTAAACTCCTAGCAGAGATTTTGATTCTTTGAGATATATTAGTCATTTGTTTCTCCATTGCAACTGTATTGAAGCAGCAATAATAAACTTGTGTGGCATTTTAATTTTGTTTCGTTTCATGCGACAGGACCAATAGGGTGGAACAATTTTGGAAAAGTACCTCATCACAAACTTATAGTGCACATTTTAAAGACACCCGGGGGCATCAACATATTTGACACAAACCCCTTGGTGGCACTCAGACCATGTCCTATGACTTTACACTAATTATATCGTGAAAAAAAGAAAAAGACAGCAATTTGTGAAGATTGGGGTCCAATATGCCGTAGAGAAAGATATGACAGTCGAGAATGATTTTTGGTTGTCAAAAAAGAAAACTATTTGGTGGTGCTACCCTTAAAGAACAACTAAACACCAAACCAACTTTTTTTTGCTGATAAACTGTGTAAATGGGTGTGTAATAGTATTATCTACATGTTCCAGTTAATATTTTGACATTTTAGTGCAAACCTGCTCAAAAGTGTCCTTTTATGCCTAAAACCAAGTGGCTAACGCCCTCTAGAGGTTGAACTCGTAATTTGTATCTATTTCATTTGAATTTTGCGGTTAGCTAATAAAGTGGAAGTTGTGCTGTAGGTAGAAGTTCATCCTCTCTAACGCTGTGGTATCACTGTGGCTCCTCCCCCGTAGCCAGTTGGAGCTGGATTAGCGAACACGCCTCTTTCACGGCAGATTTCAAATATTTGGTGTGGGTGGAGTAAGGCTCTGGCACGCCTTTTTAGGCCCTCTTTAAAGAATTGATTAGAGCATAGCACAATGTGTTAAGCTGAGAGACTGGTCTAAAGCGCCTATACAGTATATATAAAATATTTTCCAGTGGTTCTAAATTCCAATCACACAAATAGTAATTTAATGGCAACACAATTTAGCTTCTGCATAAAATGTCAATGGAGTGGCTCCAGTCATCCCTCATGCTTTAGTGCAGTGTTTTATGCAATTATAATTTCCTCTTTTCATTATTATCTCAATTTTACAGTTTATTTAACATCATTATCTTCATCAGCATTATCTCTGTGTTTTTTTGTATAGAGTACCAAATGTGTTAAGTAAAGGCTGACTGGTTGGAAAAAAGTGCAAAATGTGAAATTCATTTTTAATTACCACCGTAAATCAGTCAGCTTAATAATTAAAATTATAAATCTTTTCATCAATGAAATAGCCTGGCATCTTAATCTGTTCTAAGAAAAAGTTTGGGAGGCGGTTCGCCTCTGAAACTTTTGGAGAGACGAAACTATATTTTGTTTGCAAGGAACGTCATGTGGCTGCCCCCAAGCCACGGAAGATGAAAAAATCTGCACCGCTGATTTTGCTCCCAAGAAGTTTTATTAAGCACCAGGTAACGTTTCGGGCGTTTAGCCCTTCATCAGACTGTCTGATGAAGGGCTAAACGCCCGAAACACATTCCGTGTATGTATCTTCGAACTCTTGCACGCCACTAAACTTTTGTTGGGATGTGCGTGTCTGTCTAGCCCTCTTGAGCTGCCCCCAAGCCACTAAGCAAAAAGCCAAATTTCAATGCCACCAAAAACACAAAGGACTTAATTAGAGTATTGTCTAGGCCGAGTTATTTGCACCTTTACCAGGGCAATGACCTCGGACCGTCCTGTGGAGGTTTTCTGACAGATGGTGCAATGGGCCGAGCATAATAACCATACCAACCAGTGTCCATAGTTGTGTCTGTCATATCAGATCACTCATTATTTTGATCTCTGGAAAGCACAGTCTCTGGGATGGACAAGTGTGCTCTGAAGGATCCAGAATGTAAAACAACTCTGGACTTAAAGCGAGTCATGCTATCCATAGAGATCATTTCTTAGAGGAATGTCAAAAGTAAGTAATTAACTGTCACTTTGGTGACACTGTTGGTGGGGATACTATAGGATATTGTTTACAAACATATTAATTATTACTTTTTAAATAAGAAGAGGAGAGAGGAAAACCCGTCTGTTGAACTTAAAGGTATAAAGAGGATTTTGCCAGAAATGTAGTTGTCCGATTCACCGAAATCTAGCTGCACTCAGCTACACTTATGCTTACACTTAAGACTGAAGACTGAAGAATCTTTTCCTATTCATGCCAAAATGGTGGTCTATAAACGGAGTCCGCAGTGGGGCTTGCTAGACAGGCTTGCTAGACCTAGCCAATGGGACTGAAAAACCTGTTATTTCCAATCGGCTGCTAATTTGCCAATGACACGTCTTACATACAGTATGTGCCCCAATTACATTACGTACACAGTGTTTGTCTGGCATCTAAATACTGTAACTCCACTTGTTTGTTGGAAGCATTTGCGGGGCATGGGTGGGCCATTAGGTATTACCTACCACATCTGCACTGACTGTGCGTATACCTGACCAGGGGATTATCATCCACACAGCACAGGTTTTATAACATTTAGCAGATGCAGATATAACATGAAGTTTACTCAGACTTTGTGTGAGGAGAGACGTGAGGACACTAACTGGATGTGGCACTCTGGTGCCTGTGCCGCGACGCAGGAGTCAGGACATACAAAGGCCAACACCACAGCCGGCCCCCTATGACCTGCATGTGCCCCAGCTGCACGCCCCCAACAGCTTTCTGTCCGCATCCACAAGACCATCTACACCTGACGCATGAGAGATTCCCAGGTAAACGTCTCAATGTTCAGTTTAGAGCCAGTGCTGTGCTCTGGTTTGGATGAATCAAATCCAGGCAATTCGTGCTGTAGAGTCAGGCACTTCGCCCTCTGCCTCTTTCTGCTGCAAGCTGTTAGTTTGGGACAGGTACAGGACTTGTGACCCAAGCTGCTTTGGTCTGACCGCACGCTCACGCCCGATCCCAAAGGATACAGGTCCTGGACGATCTAGCCGTAAAAGAAAGTATTTTCTTGAGGTAGCTGAACGGAAGAGGGAAAGTACAAGAGAACGGAGTCCAAAGACTGATGCCTCTTGTTTTGGACTGTTGCAGTAATTTGTCAGAATAATGGAACATGAATTTGGAAACTATAATGTGCTAAAACTCTCAAAGGATGATGATTTTCAATTTTTCAAAATGAAGGACAGCCTTTGAAGTTTTCTGTCAGAGCTAAAAAAATATTGTCTAACTGTAATTGACAAGAATTTTTGGTTTACATCTGACTCTATGCTGCATGGGGACTCTAATAATCATAGAAATAACTTTTACAATTGCATAAAAAAAACTACTGGCTCTTAAAAGTAACTATGTACTGTAACACAGCCAATGAAAATGAGAATGTTTTTAATTGGCGAGACAATGGCCTGCTCTGTATATATTTATTTATTCCTGTTTTCTCTTTGGCGTTACTTACTATGCTGATCTGTACTTCCATGTCCAACTTTATAAAAAAATAAATGAAAAGACGAACGAGTTCAAGGGCACTTATTGATCACAAGTCTACTGTCTTTTTAAAATGAGTAAGGTATAGTTTTTTATTCATCAACTCTAATGAACCCTTTTGTGCTTCACCTGTTTATTCCCTGCAGTTCCTGCCTTCAGTCTGTGTTATATTATTAAAGCCGAGCTCTACAACAGAACATTGGTGGTACCTGTTTTCCGGGGGCAGGTCACCCTCATTCTCTGCGTGTGCAGGTTTATTGGGATGAACTCCAGTGACTTCTGAGCTTTACAGCAGCTTGGCTTGAAGGAACCTAGAAAACACATGGTCGTAGTGATTAACACAACTGCAGTGAACATCCACATAAACAATATCATGGCGTCGTCAAATTAGTTTTTTTTACCATCTGTTGCAGTGCGAAATTGATCTACTTATGGCTATAATGGCATTTTTGTGTTTCACTATAGCACAGAGAAACACAGCGGCGAGTGGTTAGCCCTCTTGCCTCTTAACAAGCCATTTGGGGCTTTGTGTGTGGAGTTTCCCACATCAACCCAAAAACATGTCAAATAGGCTAAATCGTCCAGCGAGGTTGTCCTGATCAGATCTACCTCATGATCTGGAGACTGGTCCCTAGGCGCTTCTTACAGGCTGCCCCAGGGCATTGTGAGGTGGGTCAAATCCAGATGACAAATTTAAAAATGACAATAAATTACACCATTCCTTCCAAATAAATGACTCAAATAATTAAACTTATAAGTAAATGCTCAAAACAGGTGGATCTTCACAGATGGTCTCAACCAGTGGTTTCACTAGGGATAATTCATCTCAGTCATTTTGAAGGACAGGGCCATCAGCTATTTTTATCCTTTATTAATTAATCTCTCATTATATACCTAGTATGTAGCTATGTAGGAAAACACAAAGACGACAGGATAAAAGGATGCAAATGTATAAATGATTTGTAAGCAGATTCATGGAACATGAATTTGGAAACTACATTGTGTTAAGACTTGTGTAAAACTCCCCAAAGATGCAGCTGGCTTGATTTCGTCAGAACTCAAAATAAAAAATAGTCATTGACAGAGAATTTTCAGTTAATGGTCCCAACCTACTGTATATCAATATTATATTCAAATAAACACATTATAAAAGTACAAGCTTTTAATAACCAAACATTGCAAGTGAAATGGGGACCTAGCCTGTAGTGATTCCTCTCTCTGTGAACGGCCTGTTAATGAGCACACATGGAGTCGACCCAAAATAAACAATGGCTCCAGTGGTCTAGGACAGTTCAGGTCAGAAACATTTGCAGAGAAACCAATTACAATTCAATTAGGACTCAAATATTTAAGACTCTAATCTTGTTAAAACGAGAGAACTGGACAAATACCAACATTTCACTCTCTATTCAGAGAGCCTCCTCATGACGAGTGCATGACCAGTGCTGGATAGAGAATTTAGTTTGAAATGTCCTTCCTGGGCAACAGTACAAAAACGCTGGTTGACTCCTAAAAGATATGGTTCCCAGTTACACAACATGCAACGTAAAGAGGACAATAGTTCATTGTTTCTTTGTTGGCACAGTTTTGTTAATAGGTGAGCTCACTAAAATAGGTTAATTGTTAATCAACAGAGGTTTCTTTGTGGTGGATTCAACACAATTTAGGAAGGTTTATCCAAGTTAAAGAAAGAACTAAAGACACCATTTCACAAATGCATGTCTCAACACAGTGTTTTACATACAGTCGGCATCATTGGAAACGGACACAGATCATGTATGGGATCCCATGTTGTCTCTCAGTGTTCTGCTAAGTTTAACCAATCAGAGAAAGGCTTGGTTTGACAAACGTGGCGAAGGCATGTGAAATAACTAAGAAACATCACACAGAAGATAGAGAAACAGACCCATTTTCTTCCAAAGTAAAGGACGAGCCACTAAACTCTTAGAATTACAGGTGAGAGAAGTTAAAAAGTTTGTTCTGATTTATACAGCATACAAATTTATATTCGTGATAGGCCGCGAACAGGGTCCCAGATGCTCCTGCTTTTGAAAAGAATATAGTAGCTGGATTGACAGGCTAACTACTACAGCTGAATTATTGAGTGTGTTTCATTAAAAAAGAGAATAATACAGGATAATAAAAGTGGTCTGATGTCCCAAATTTGGACATAAAAAACAGAGAATGCATCCATCCAGGGCTAGCTCCAGGTGCTGTTTTATGGGTCGACTGGACAAACGGTTTAATCGTCTAATATTACACTGCCTCAACAGCATTTCAAAGGATGTGACTTGACTTTGAGTGTGCTCAGTACAATTTTATTCCATCTGAAAATGTCTCAAAAGAGAGAAAAAGTAGAGATTTGGATTAAATGTATCACGTCCCTCTCAGTAGCTAATTTTGGAAACTTGGAGACGTTTCTATAAGTTTCAGGATGCACCATGTGCATCCAGAAAAAACCTTGCTATATTTACACATTTTAAATTGTAGATCCCAGATTAAAGCGGTTCCTGACGCTACTGTATATAAAATTGTTGTTGGTGCAGAATATTAAACTCTTTGCGGCGTGACCTTGGTTTAAAATTTCCTGTTTTTCCTCCAAATCAATGATGGTATTTCTTTGCTCAAAGCCACAATTTGACATTTGAAGTTGCAGCTCAAAACTAAGTATGCAAATTGAGCTGATGAGAGTCTTTGAAATGAGCCGGAGCTTTCAGGAACAATCAGGCGGGAGGAGGCGGTTAACGTGTTGTGATGCTTCCTGGTAGGGCTAATTCACCTCACATGATCCTGCGCCGCAGAGGCAAAAAGACAGAGCAGAACAAACACTGCCATTTCAAGTCACTAAAAGCCATATTTTGGGTCGTGACAAATTCTCTGAAGCATTAGTTAGTTTTTTTGGTAAAGTGAGCCAAAAAAGTGCATTATGTAACTTTTTAAAGCGAGACACTACAGGTGTATAGGGGAAAAAATATTGAGTGATATTAATTTGAGACTTTTGCTGTTTATTATTGACATGAATATGGGGAAAAAATGTGTTGAAAGTTTTCTGGTATTTTATGTTTTCATATAAAAATAAAAGTGTAAAAAATACCAAGATTGTCTATATTTTCAGCGACAAAATCAAAATTCATGAAGCCAGATTTAAATTTATGGTTTTATTTTCTTGATGTATCAGTTACAAAGATTTGTTCAGAGGAGATTTTGGATATCTTGTTTAGTTTTTCAATAAACTACTTATTAGTGAATACATCTGTAAAAGTTCAAATTTTGCCTTGCATTTTCGGATTCAAATCTCAATAAATCAGGCTAGGAATTAAAAAATAAAAAATCACTCTGAACAAACTTCCAAATATTGTTTAGTACAAGACTGGAAGGTTTGGAGTCTGGCTTTACAGTTTAGTAGCGTCTGCGTGAGTTGCTGTCCGCACATTTTCTTCACCGGCTTGTCCCAGAGAGGATATTATCATTACCGTATTTTCCATACTATAAGTCGCACTTTTTCTCATAGTTTGGCTGGTCCTGCGACTTATACTCAGGTGCGACTTATATATTCATGTTACGTTAGCATACCATACACCTATTCAGCCTGTTGTTCTCTATTCTATTGTTATCATTATCCTATTATTATTTGTCTCAGATTTTGTAAAATGAATTTCTCCCCAAAAAATGCGACTGCGTTTTTTTCTTCTTCATTGTGCATTTTTTGGCTGGTGCGACTTATACTCTGGAGCGACTTATAGTCCGGAAAATAGGAACGAGTGAGAGGAGCGAGAGATGAAGGAAAAAGACACCGCTGGAGTCATTTCCTGGTCCGCGGCTCAGCGAAACTTCATAAAATAACCATCGTAAGGGTGAGTTTGATGATTTTCCACTTTCATAAAATATTGCACTTTCATACAATACAGGTCGGGGACAGTGCCCCTGGAATGGCAGACCGGGGAAAGGGGACCGGAGGGTGTGTTCCAACTATAGGGGGATCACACTCCTCAGCCTCCCCGGGAAGGTCTATTCCAGGGTACTGGAGAGGAGAATCCGTCCGATAGTCGAACCTCGGATTCAGGAGGAGCAGTGTGGTTTTCGTCCCGGTCGCAGCACACTGGACCAGCTCTATACCCTCCATCAGGTCCTCCAGGGTTCATGGGAGTTCGCCCAACCAGTTCACATGTGTTTTGTGGACCTGGAGAAAGCGTTCGACCGTGTCCCTCGTGGTGTCCTGTGGGGGGTGCTAAGGGAGTATGAGGTCGGGGGCCCCCTACTAAGGGCCATCTGTTCCCTGTAAGACCGCAGCAGGAGCATGG
>OMNZ01015852.1:0-15325 GCA_900303255.1 Lesueurigobius sanzi
ACAGTTTTTCTTTTTTTTTGCCGAAATGCTGAATAAATGCATTTTATTTTCAAACTCAAAAAGAATCGTTGGAAGAATCGTGATTTCAATCTTGAACAAAAAAATCGTGACTCTCATTTCTTCCAAAATCGAGCAGCCCTAACCAAAGTACATCTCTGACATGTTAGTGCCATATGAACCATCTCAGGCTCTGAGAACCTCAGGGAGTGGTCTCCTGCTGGTTCCCAAAGTCAGGACTAAACATGGTGAGGCTGCGTTTCAGTTTTATGCAGCAACAATCTGGAACAGTCTGCCAGAAGGTGTGAGACAGGCCTCAACTTTGACAATGTTTAAATCTAGGCTGAAAACGGTTCTTTTTAACTGTGCATATGTCAACTGAAAGTATTTTATCTGCACTCTTCACTTTTAATGTCACTTTTAATGTAATTAGTCAATGATTATATTTGTTTTATTGATTGATTTTATCTGCTTTCTTGTAATTTTATGAAAGTGTGAAGCACTTTGAATTGCCTTGTGTATGAATTGTGCTCTACAAATACATTTTCCTTGCCTTGCCTATGGATTAGTGTGAAAGGGCGGACGCGGTAATGTAGGTGGAAAAGCGCTATATGAGTTGAGACAATTTACCATTTATTTGAATGAAATTTGAATGAATTGAAAACAATTAAGATACAGTATGTGAATATAAAACCAAAAATAAATAAACTGTGGCCAAACTACAATTAAATTAACAATGGCATCAATTTACAAACATAATCTGTGGTTCTATGTGTGAGATTCAGTTCAGTTCTCTTCTTTATTGTTACAGTAAACACTGACATTTTGGTTTAGTGTATAGCTCAGGGCTGCCACAAAGAAGGTTGAGCCTTCTATTGTACACATCACCCATTTTTACTGTTACATGCAAAAAGGCAATCTGTTCCCAGGGGTGTTTGTCTCTAGCTACATGGGCCACTGTGGAGGCCCCTATAGCTCAATGCTGGGTCAGACTTAACCCCTGATTGGAACAAGCCAGAGATGGCAGAGATAAGATGAACGCCTATTTCTACTGTCCATTACTTTTTGAGTAACTGTGCTTCTTAGAGTAGTTTTATCATAGAGTATGTTTTACTTCTACTTGAGTAATCGTACAATAAAGTATGCATACTTTTACTTTAGTAAAACAAAAGAAAAAAGAAAGAAAAAAGGTTACCCGTGGCTTCATTCTGACGTGTGAAAATAGATGTTTGTGTTTTGTGCGCCTTATTGGACAGAATTGTTAACTTTTGTGTATTTCATGGGATTTTCATTGAAAATATTTGAATTTTCACATTATTTTATGCTTTGTTTCTCATTATTTATCTAATTATTGAAACATAAATCACACTTTTATTCTCAAACAATCATTACTCACTACTCACAGTACTCAAGTGTAGTATATAGGCTTACTTTTTTACTCTAAAAAAGGTCACTACTTTGACTTCTACTTGAGAAAAAATAATTCAATGTAACGTTGGGCCTACTCTTATATTTTAGCTACTCTAAATCTGTAGTTACATCTAAGGCCGGGCGTCAAACTCAGGGCCGGCCCTGTCCAATATAAGCAGACTAAGCAGCTGCTTAGGGGCCCTAGGCCACCAGGGGGCCCCCAAGAGTTTTATCATTGCAAATAATGTTTAAGAACTGCATTGAGCCCTGTAATACAAGGCTCGGTTATGTATTGTAAAACAAGATATTTCTGTTTATTTCCAGTAGCTATATGTATGCTCCTTACATTTATGTTTGAACCGGCTCTGTGTGGGCAGCTAAGCCTTTCTCTTGTGACAGTGACTCTTGCTTACCTTCATTTCATTCATTTATTTATTTATTTCAGGCAAAAAAACAACAACAACAAAACACAGTGTAAGTTGACAAAAAAATAATAATAATAATAATTGCCTGAAAAGGAGTGGGAAGGAAGAAAACTTATTTAATCCCACCCCCATTCACACATTCACAAAAACAATATGAGCTTTTCTGCTGCTTCTGTCAGAAAAACAGAAAGGAAGCTTTATGAATGTTCAGTGAGAGATTGTAGTTCTTTGTACTTATTGCTGTCAATGCGATCTACTGACAATGAGTGACACACACAAGCTAATTAATTAAGTGATGTGACTGATGACGAGCGGCTACATGATTAAACCAAAGATTTAAGTACGATACTTAAGATAATACTAATATTACTGTCATTAAAATTACAGACTGATGAGGCTACTGCCTAAAAGCTCAAGCAAATAAAGGCACCCTTATAATGTTCACCAATTGGTCTGTTAAAATGCACGAGAATGCACCAAATTGCTCAATTAAAATAAAAATCTTAAACATATGCCCCCCCCCCCTTACACATAGGTAAATTCTACTGCTTCCCAAACACAGGGGCGATGGCCGCGGAGCCCAAATTGGAGTCTAAATTGTTTTTTCACAAATTTACTAGTTTACTACTTGTTTAATAATTAAACATGCATTTGTCCTTTCATTGTAGATTAATCTTTTCATTATAGAGAGAGAGAGAGAGAGAGAAGAGAGAGAGAGAGAGAGAGAGAAATTCGACAGACAGATATACAGTAGGGGGGCCCTGAAAAAGTTTTAGCCCCGGGGCCCATTTTACTTTAATCGGGCCCTGGTTACATCCACCATTATTTATAGATAAAGGTGCACAAGGTGGTCAATATGCAATGGGATAAAAGCCAACAGAGTATAACGTGTTTACAATTTGCTATTTAGCCTCAATGATTATTTTTCGAAGGGATTAACCAAGTGTGCAGCATGGCTATTTATAGTTAATTAGCTCTCAGTAGAACTTAGTGGCCTAAAAGTTGACACGAGCGCATGAGTTGCACGCTCGTGTTGCCCGTACCCCCTGGCTGGTGCCACTATAGGCCCCATCAGTCTCTCTCTCAGCGAAGGTCACGGAGGTTGACCTCAGAAATGTTCCTCACACCTCCTCGGACTCCGCAAGCGCACGCCCCACACCAGATGGGAAGTGGAGACGCGTTACAAAAAAAAAAACCCAAGCAGGGCTACAGGCTGTTGCCGGGCACTATGGCTATAAGGAATGAAATATTCATGTATCAAACGAATAGACACCCCGGGATCAAGAGCGTGCCGATTTATTTAACTACAGAGGTTATGAAGTGCTGGCCGGGGAGGGCGCGTTACGGTGATTTTCTTTACCACTGCTTTCAATTGTTACACTTTCACTGTTGACAGAGCGAGTGCGTGCAGGTCTCCCGACCACAGTCTGGGAAAGGTCCCCCCATTCTCTCTAGTAGATTGTCTAATGACTGATTAGCTTCAGTCTGCAAAGTCCAAGCTGAGATGTCACCGAGAAACAACATATGGGAGACGTGGCTGTGCGTTCTGACAGAGGTGCGGGGCTGTGCTGGTGCCAAGGGACACCAGCTGAGAGGCACGAGGGCTACGAGCGTATCCCACTGATCTTTACTGGACTAAGCAGCATTTAAAGCAACAACAAGCATTTATTATTCATTTTATGTATGTCAATGATATCCTGGTCTCATGCGTAATGGTGCAGAAATTAGACAACTTATCTCTTCCCTATTGGGTGTGGCCTGAGTCTTGCTCTGCACCTGTCTCTTTTACAATGCTTATTTAAATAATCCAAGAGATATTGTTCGATAAAAAGGCAACTTTGGTGCCAGTAAATACGTCAGGGTTTAGGAGACAGTCTGAATTAGGCAATGTTTTAAACTGTGAAAAGTGAATGAGTTCATCATTTAAGAGCCTTTTAAAGTTAGAAGTGGCACTCTTGAATGATTCATTTTTATGGGGAGCAACTGTTGGGGGATATAACAAGGTCGTGATTGAATTACAAAGCACAATGCAAAAAAGGCGAGGCCCTGTCTAATTGTTATGTGACAACGCAGGGTCAGATGGGGCCCGCGATTGGCTGCTGCCTCGTGAAGCTGTCAGGGAGCGGAGGGGAGTGACATCAAGGTGACACTGGAGGGGAGGCTCAGGATATAAATTGCCAATGGAGTGCCAGCACTTCTGCAAACGAGGACAGTCTTCACTTTGACCTTTTCTGTAAACTCTGTCCACTTCAGTGATGACTGCTAAAGCTGAAGTCCTCAGCTGGACTGAGTACCCAGAGGAGTTCAGTCTACTACAGCAGGCGCAGACTCTCCAAGCACAGATTAACTCCAAAGCGTGGATTGCTGCAAATTCCCTGCATGCTTTTTCAAGAAGAGACGGTTCCGGTGAGACAGCAGGCCTTTCACTTGTGCCAAAACTTCCCGATCCCTCCTCTGGAATCCCACACCAGAACAAAGCAGATGATGAGGCCAAGACGAGCCACTTTGGCCCTCAAAGACACAGACGCGTGGCAGCCAATGCGCGTGAGCGCAGGAGGATGCACGGTCTGAATAAAGCCTTTGACGAGCTTCGGAGCGTCATCCCGTCACTGGAGAACGAGAAGAAGCTGTCCAAGTATGACACGCTCCAAATGGCACAGATTTACATCACAGAGCTCTCGGACTTGCTGACCGGAGTGGTGCATCAGGACTGCGGGAACACAGCCGATAAAGTGCCAAGAAGAAGCCTGATTCACTCTCTCCGTGACTCGACTAGCCCGCTGACCCCGGAGCAGAGAGAAGCACCTTCCTCTGTGGGACACTTTATTATCCTCGGGCCGGATGCGGACCTGAGCTCCGCGCACAGCAGTGATGGAGAGTCTTCTCACCTCAGCGACTTGGAGGATTGTCTTAACGGGACACAGTAACTAACTCAAAATCACAAGCTGCTTCTCGTGTTATTTGAGCTTGTCAGGGGAAAATGTTGCAACTAGTGGAAGATATTTCTTCACAATAGTTTAGATGTTGCTCTGCTATGTTGTTAATGGACATCATAAGGCCAAGCAAGGCCTTCTCTTGCACTTTATATGGGCTACAAACATCACTATGGTATACTTATTGGTGACAAAGCTCAAAAAACTATTTTGATATTTATATTGTTTATTTTATTATCTAGTTTTGTACAATAAAGACATGATACAAAAGGTTGTGCTCATGTACATAATTTTGTCTATAACTATTTTTTTCACATATGGATGACTTTACCTGTTTCAATACAGACACATGTAGCACTGATCCATCTTCAAAGTTTTTTTTTTTTTTAATCCACAGTACATTTCAAACAGCAGAGGTGAGAAACTTAAAAGCAACACTGCAGCTAATTATGCATTATGACAATCCATCACCGCTTAAATAGCTTTTTTTTATGAATATGTTTACATAATAGCCTACAGGGGATATGTGGGACTGGCTGCTCCGGGGGGGACTGGTGCCTGGAACTTTGCCAGGTCTTTAGAAATGATTTCAGCCAGACGGAGTTTAAAACTAGCAGGGGCCTCTGAGGGAGTAATTTGGCCAGTGGAGACTATGCCTTCCTCCTCTGTCACCTTATCCATCACTTGCTTTTGCGCACCATAGGATTGCATAGCACTTTGTTGCTGTAGAAGGTTTCGTGGCTTTGGAACAGGACAGTAAGCAGGTTGCAATGGCGTGGTCTCCAGAGAGAGATGCAAAGGTGTTCTTTCTTTGTCTGGAAAAGAATACACACTTTCTGAATTATCTGTAAACTGATCTTGTGTTTGGACTGGCACAGGTCTTGGCAGGTTGTAATAAATTCTCTCCTCCGTGGTACAATCCAAATAGACGGCTTCAAAAGAGTAGCCAGGGTCATCCTCACCGTCGCTTCCCTCTCCTGCTGCTTCCCCACAGTGACCGGAATGAGCTTGGCCCACAGATAAGTGCTTGAAACTGTCAGGTAGATTGCAAAACTGTCGGAGGGTCTCCTCATCGTGCTGTGGATAAAGTAAATCTTGGAGGCCTGATGGGTCAGCTGCGATGGGTGAATCGACAGTAGACTGATCAAATTGCAGTTGGGTGCTGGGCTGCTGTGCGGCTGATGTCTTTTCGGAGCACTGTTGTGAAATTATTTCAAAGATGTGCTGAGCTTGCTTGGATAAAAAGACAAACTTCCCTACTCCTGATTCACAGCGGCGGCCCGCCTCAATACTGAATCCACCCTGGAATCACACGGAAAACAATTAATGTACTACAGAAGCTCCAGATACAAGCACAAATAGCAGTGGGGGAAAGTAACCAAGTCAACTTTTACTTTACTTAAGTGCATTTTATGATGAGTAATTTTTACTTTTACTTCAGTACATGTCAGAGCCTGTATCTGTACTTTCTTCTGCACTACATTTTTAAAATTGGGTTAAAAGTAAAAGTAATTTATTTTCAAAGTGATCTCTCTACGACAAACTGGTTATGTCCCAGTTAGACCCCATTTAGATGTGGTTTAGTCTTGGTTTCGACCTGGCTTTGTCCTGTCCCAGTTTAGACTAGGTTTAGTGGTTTACTCGTTTAGACTTTGTTTAGACCTGGTTTAGTCCTGGCTTAGATCTGGTTTAGTCCTGGTTTAGACCTGGTTTAGACCTGGTTTAGTCCTGGTTTGAATCAAAGGATAAAAAAAAAATCCTGCATTTGTCTACTTATACTTTTATACTTTTACTTAAGTAGAATTTTTATCTGATACCTTTACTTGTTACAAAATTCTTGGTCCTGTATCTTCACTTTTACTTATTTTATATTGAGTACTTCTTCCACCTCTGACAAATTGTAATACTTTTATTTAGAATGGAGCCCAGCAAGAAAAGTCTCTAATCTGGTAAAGTCTAACGATATTTAAACATTGAAAACATTGAAACTCAAAATGAAAGTAATATAATAGTAATACATTTTCACTCCAGTTGGTGTTCTACATGTTAAATCTGATCAGTGAATTTGTGATTTTACCTCAACTTGGCCGTATTTTCGTAGCATCTTGTAGGGCCAGCAGTAGACGATGTCACAGGTGTTGGAGTCCAGCAGCAGCAGAGCATCGCTCTCGGGTGAGAGCAGGTAATCCCCAGTTAAGTTACACCTCTGAGACGCCTCTGTAGCACGCACAGTCACTTGGTGGACGTTTGGTGCTAGGGTTGTATCTGAAAAAAATTATACATTTCAGTATTCAGTGGTATCCAACCGATTTGTTCACTAAAGATTGTGATTTTATTTCAATAAATGTTTGTTTGGTGTTATCTTTCTAATGTAAAATACATGTAGGTTTCATTTTGGATTCTGGTCGACCAAAATTCACCACTAGCCCATCCGTCCAAGGGAAATGGATCCTTCCTTTAAATTGGTTTTCTCCG
Source organism: Lesueurigobius sanzi (assembly GCA_900303255.1). Taxonomy (NCBI): domain Eukaryota; kingdom Metazoa; phylum Chordata; class Actinopteri; order Gobiiformes; family Gobiidae; genus Lesueurigobius; species Lesueurigobius sanzi. The sequence goes on from OMNZ01015852.1 coordinate 7,241, forward strand.
AGGTTTCCTCAATTTTTTTACCATGTGATTCTTGGTTTTTTGGGGTTTTTCCTCGCCGCAGAGGAAGGTCTAAGGATGGGGGATACTCTAAGCTTGTTACTCTAAGTGATTTACTTATTCACGGGACATTACACCTGGTCGAGACATTTCATGCGTGTGTGATATTTCATTCGTGTGTGACTTATTTTTGATCATTCTTGAGTCTGAAATTGATTTGTTTTTGTCCATACCGACCTTTGAGATGACTTCTGTTATGATATTGGGCGTTACAAAATTAAATTGATTGATTGATTGATTGCACTAGTCTATAACCAAGTAAGAAGTTGTCAAGCAAAAGGTAATTTCTCCCAGTTACAAAATGAACTATAATAATAGCGTAGTCATTTATTAAATAACAATATATATAATTTAACAAAATGCCAAAAAGAAGACATTTAATTCAAATTGTATTTAGTTTCATTTTCCATCTGAAATAATTCCAATATTTCACAATCAGGGTCCCTGTTTGGAAAACACTGAAGTAACAGTATTTCACTGTTTGCTGAGTTTGACAGTTACAACCTTGTTCTTGTTTTTACATTACTTGCCACTTTCCCAGGATGAATACAGGTCGTTGTCTTCCATGATCAGACAGTTTACTCTATCGACAGCCCCTTTGTTTGCATCTTCAGGATCTTTCTGTAAACACAGTCCCATTGTCAACATTACCTGGACTGTACACCACTCTCTTATCACACTTTTATGACCTTGAGAAGTTTAAGACACAAGAAAGTACACAGCTTGTGCAATCATAACGTTTTAGAGAAGTAGCAGGCATGAAATCTAACTGCATTAACTTCCTCATTGCCCTACTGTATCTGCGTTGGTAAATATGGAGTAATATTCCTTATTGTAAATAACTAATGGTAAAAGTGAGAAGTCATTACCTGGAAAGCTAAAAGACAGAGAGCATTTATCCAGTCCTGGGTTGTGGATGAGGCCAGGATGTAAGTTGCTGATGTGGTGTTCAAGTGGAATGCTTCACAGTCACTTGGACAGGACTCTTTAGGGGCAGAGGTGACACTGAGACAGTCGCTCAGACGCACCACCTTCCTGGCCTGTGGTTTCAATCGTCCTGCTCTCTTGTGGTCACACATGTGACTGTTGTCTACCACTGTGTGCATCTCCAAACGGCCAACCCCAGTAGAGCTCGGTTTGAAGCAGGCCATCCATATTTTACGCCACGTTTTCTGTTGCAGAACAGGAAGATTTGATACTTACTTTAAGAAAATAATATAGTATAAATTTATATACAGAAACAATTTATATAATAACATTAGATATGTTTTTTGGTTAAACTAAAGTACAACACATACAAAATAAAAGTAACTAAACATATTTAGTATCATCCTGTTGAATGTAAACTAATCAGGGTTTATACAGGTAGCGGCAAGTCAAATTTAATGCTTTTTAATGCCATTTTAATGTCCAAATACATTTTAATGCTACAAATGCCAGAAATCAGTGCATATTTAATATTAATTTCCATTTTCAATAGAAACCCTGACTATATACTAATATCAAAATATAGATCTGCTCTAGAGGATTTTTGTTTGTATATTACATTTATTGCTATTAATATACATTTTTAAAACTGTGTAAAACTGTTGACAGTTGTAGATCAACTTTAAGTATTTTGAAATATTTAATGCTAAGCAAAAAGAATTTGGGGTACACTTGTATGAAAAGGTACTGCTGCCAACCAGCATGTAAGAGGAATATTTCTTCTTAGTATTCCTTCCTAGTTTTTTTATTGGTAGATGCTGAGACATTTATTTTATTTTAATCTAGTACTATCATTACCTGTTTTTGCTATCTTACTTTCTTCTTGATGGCACGTTTTTCTGGACTTTTTGCACCCCATGGGTGATCCTGTCTTAAGAGTTGTTGTAACAAGTTAATTTCTTCATTGTGAGATCAATAAAGAACTATCTTATCTTATCATCTGCATGTACCAGAACGCTACAGGACGACATACAGGTAAATATAAACTTACTTTTCCAAACTTGACAGCTTGGAGGTAGAGCAGCCCCTCTTTGAAGACGAGGTCCATCTCTGTACAAGTCAACTGCACAACTGAGCAGTTGCACCTTGATCAAAATGTTACTACGGAAATATTTAGCACGTTCCTACAGCAAACACAAACAGCTTCCTTTATGTTGGCGAGTTTCACATTGAGGACTATTAATAGCGGTTCAAGCCAAACGTGAACTAGCTACAGTCTCATAGTCAAACAAAGTCTGCTTCTTATGACTTTAAGGGGAAAAAAACACTTCCCTTTGCATTAAACAGAATGTTTAAGCAATTTCCTCAGTGTGCCACACACAAAGCACCACACCTATTTAAAACTTTGTATCTAAATTTAAATGAAAGCAAACTTAAAACAATGTAAGTTGTTTATTTACAATACAATAAACATCCCCAACAATATCTAATTTACAAAAAACACATATAGACTGCTGCAGATGTATAAAAGGCAAGTGGAAAAACAAAAATGCACTTCCTTTGTTCAGTGCAGTGGCATTTAAGTCAATTATTTTTAGAAACATGTTTTCTCTCTGTTCCTGTCAGGAAATGAACTTGAATATTTTTTTTTAAGTTCTTTAAAAGTCCATTGAGCTGTGAGCAAGGTAGTCCTTGCGGCCAATGTTGGTGACCTGCTTGGTCTGCATGGCCTCCAGTTTGGGACAGTCTGTGATACGATGGCCCAGACCACCACAGAATGTGCAGCCCCTCTCACCTGGAAACACAAATATACTGGTAACATTTGAAACACTTTCCTCATACAGAAAGAGAGAGAGAAAAACAGACGCTCACCTCCAATGTCCAGCATGGTTTCGTCACCCATGTGCAGAACCTGGAGGACTGGAGGTACCTTCTGTTTGGCTTCAACCAGCAGAGCTTTCAAGTCCATCAGCACAGACTCATCTGTGAAACATTCACACACATTCAATGAAAATCTTACAATGGAAATACAAAGACATGCACTGCTCACAGAGAGAATCTCTGGATTTTGTCCTTTAAAAAAAGATGTATACAAGCAAGGAAGTGCTAAGTGACTATCCAGTGATTTAATATATTAAGAAGCAAAACAACATAAAGACAAGATAAGTTACTATTTTATTCGATTTTCTTTTATTTTTTATTCTACGTTATGCATGCCTTATACTTATATCCTTTATTTTATTCTCCGTAGTTTATTTATCTTTATTACAACTTTTATGTTTCATGTTGCACGAGTACACCAAAGAAAATTCCTAGTCTGTGAAACCTTCATTGACGATGGAAATAAACTCTATTCTGATTCTGACAAACAGAGAGAAACTTGTGAGGACATACAGTAAATGGCTCATGTTTATGACAAACTGTTCTGGGGAGGGGATAATGTGGAAACTGATGTATGTGGTTTAAAAACCACATGCAGGATGGTCATAAATAACCGACCTTTAAAAGCTTGCATGGTGGAACGTTTTATGAGAAATAACCCTTGATATTAGTGCATATTTGACCTTTTTAGTGACCCAGTGGCTGTAACAGTGGGTATGGTGCATTTACTTTTCATCACTGTGGCCTAAATGTTTTTTAGGGTGACTGGTAGGTTTTGACTGCATTGCCATGGAGATGATTTCATCAGCAGAGGTGAAGAAATACTAAAGAAAATGCATCTTGGAGTGTGATAAAGACCTCTGTGATGGAAAGTCAAGGCGCCATGCTAACCACCCATTCAGCCACTGAGTCACTAAAAAGTTAAAAACGCACCAATATCATTATCAAGGTCAGCTACTCAGCATGTTCACTTAACTTACCACAGCCTTTATTGATGAATGTTGTAGCAATACCAGTTTTTCCAGATCGACCTGTTCTTCCAATTCTATGGACTGGTGAACACACATATGGATTAGTACATTTATGGGAAAAAATACATTCCTGGAACAAGCTGAAGGAATAATGGATCACCATAGTTTTCGATCTCCTCAGGCATGTCATAGTTCACCACATGTTGTATCGCAGGGAAATCCAAACCTTTGGAGGCGACGTCTGTAGCGACCAGCACGTCTTTTTTCCCTTCCTTAAATGCTTCTATGGCTTTGGTTCTTTCCTCCTGGTCTGTAGCAGAACGAAACATTGAAGTGTGTTCCAGCATGACAAAAAGCAGGACGCAAAACTATTTAGATCATAGAATCGTGTAGTTATTATATTATAATCATTACCTTTTCCTCCATGAATGGCCACTGCCTCTACACCTTTGAGTAGAAGGTACTCATGAATGGCATCGACATCAGCCTTCTTCTCTGCAAATATCAGAACCTGTCGACACATATGCAGCACGTTGATGTAAAAGTTGTAGTAATAAATATGACTGATTGTCTACGGGGATAAACATATTTCTTACTGGGGGTGTTGTTTTCTGCAGACACTCCAGCAAGTACACCATCTTAGCCTCCTCTTTGACATATTCCACTTCCTAGCAACACAGAAAACATTTTAATATATAGTGTTGCAAACTGCGCACAAACAATTTTCAGATCGATTTGTCGCACCTGAATGACGTCTAAGCTGGCCGCTCCCGCTCGGCCTACATTGATAGTTATAGGCTTTACAAGTGCACTCTTGGCAAAGTTTTGGATCTTCTTTGGCATAGTAGCACTGAAAAGGAGGGTTTGCCTTTGTCCCTGTGTAAAGCAAAAAAAAAACCTTTGTGGAATCTCAAAGTGATACATTAAAACTGGCAAAAACAAAATAGCACTATACAAATATGACAAACATTTTCTCTAGAAGGTTTTATTATTTATTTGTTTACAAACATATTAATTTATTATTCCGCTCACCTTAAAATAGGAGAAAATGGTTCGAATGTCTTCCTCGAAGCCCATGTCTATCATCCTGTCAGCTTCATCCAGAGCCAAGTAGCGGCAGATATCCAGACTGACCATCTTTTTCTGCAATAAGTCCATGAGTCTGCCAGGAGTTGCCACCATCATGTGGACACCACTGGAATTGCAAAGAGACAGGTGGTTGAATTCAAATATTAGTAAGTAGTAGTGACATAGCTGGTGCTGTGCTGGTTACTTACTGTTTTATTACTTCCATCTGTTCCTTCACAGACATGCCGCCAATGCAGAGGGCCGTGCGCATCTGAGGAGCTCCTTCCTCCTCCAACAGTTTGCAGTAATATTCAATAATGCCATGTGTTTGCCTCGCCAATTCTCTCTGGAATAAGGGAAGACAAAAAATGTGATATCTTGAGCGGAGCTGTGAAAAAGCTTCCGCAAAATGTATTGATCTGTTATCCATATATTAGTCACGCGAGGGAAAGCACAGATGTGTGCACTGCAAAAACTCATATCTTAGTAAGTCAAGTAATCTAGAAATGAGTTGAATTTTCTTGAAATAAGTACATTTGCCCGTGGTTTGAGAAACTAATTTCAAGATACTTGTCCATGGGGCAAGTTTTTTACACTTGAATTAGGCAAAACACCAATAACAATCTTATTTCAAGTTATTTCTGTTTAATTTTGAGTGTGTTCAGGCTGTTTTTCTTAATTTTAGTGTAAAAATCTTGCCCCATGGACAAGCGTCTTGAAATTAGCTTCTCAAACCAAGCACAAATGTACTTATTTCAGGAAAATTTAACTCATTTCTAGATCTCTTAACTTACAAAGATATGACTTTTTTCAGTGTGAATCGGTGCAGTGTTGTTTTCTTACCGATGGACAGATGATGAGACCATAAGGGCCCTCGCGCTTAAAGAAAGGTAGCCGTTTCTCCTGCTCCAGGGAAAACATGATAATAGGCAAAGTGAACACCAGCGTCTTTCCAGAACCGGTGAAGGCAATGCCAATCATATCCCGACCAGAAAGGCTACAACAAAACAGCAAGCGATCAATGGTAACCAATATCATATACATGTGGCATAATGTTGTATCATAATCAACTTACACTGTAGGGATTCCTTGTATTTGGATGGGTGTCGGATGTATAATGCCCTTCTTCTTTAAGCCTTTTAGTATTGCTGCACACAAAAACAATGCAGATAGGTATGGACAAATCTTACAAGTGTCAATTCTTACCATCTTCAAAAACAGTGGGTAAACATGAATCTCACCATATTTTTTCGACAGTGAACCATGCAAAAAAATGTTATGGGACAGCAAAAGTAAACCAAAGGGATGTTTGGGGCACATTTAGACATTAGTTAAGTCAGTTAATGGACTCACTTCATGAACTTGCTTTTTAGGCGTGAGTGAAACATGGCTTTACAGTAGAATCCAAATCTAATGGTTATCTCAAGTTACAAATGTTACAGGAAAACTGGAAAAGAAGGAGGAGTTGCGCTGTATTTGACTTGTTACTTATTTTATGATAAAATAAATATGGATTATAGTTGTGTTGAAATTTTACAGTCATTGAATATGCACTCAAGAATAGTTATTTTTATAATCCTCCCTGCAAAGATGTATTTTTATTTATGATGAGCTGGGTAAATTGTTGAAGTTGGTGGCTCATATGTCAGAAGTTATCATACTGGTTGATCTTAATATAGATTGGTCCAATTCTGGTAAAAAATTGTCTCAGACACAAATAGGTCCATATGTTTGACATCCTGGGACTTAAGAGCATAAAACTCTGAATATGTAAAAAAAAAAAGAGCTAAGTCTCAAGGTCCTTTCTGTGAGGAGTTATACAGTAATTTATGAAGAAATAACCAAAATGCTCTCTCCAGCCAGTAGGGGGCAGCTACAATTAAAAAAAAAAAAAAAGGAGGGTAATTCTACACTTGTTCAGCAGAGGGCAATGACATTAACTAGAGATCAGGAAATAAAAAGCAACATTTTAGCAACATGCTAAATCAGTCTGCCCCAAAGCAGCTGTAGCTACAATAGTACCTTAGCACCACCAAGAGTTGAGTGAATGAATATTGATTACAGTGTAGTGTATCTTCAAATCAACATTAACAAAAAATAAGAATTTAAGAGGAAAAAAAGAGAAAGGTAAACAGTACCTGGTGGAAACTTCATTTCTCTGAAGCTTTTTATTGGGTGAGGAATGCCGTCCCCATCGACCAGAATGTGGAACTTTTTTCTAACACGCTCATGCCTCGTGTCTGGCATGTTCAGGATATAACGAGGTGCAGTCCAACTGGAAAGATCATTATGAATATTACACAATAGACTACAAGATAATAATGTGGGGTCATGACTGTTGTGTCACATTTCAGCGCACCTGGTTTTAATGGGATCATCATATATTATACCTTTAGCCATTTCCTTCACAGACATTAGGGCTAGAAAAGCAAATGCATTGAATTAGAACAGATTTCTAAGCATAACATCTCAGTACAAATCAGTTGAGATTTTGAAAATATTGTCAACTGGACTACATCAACCAAGCCCAAAATTTAAAAATCTTGATTCCGTCCATATAACAGTAAGTATTTGAGAAAAAAAACAGTTTACCTCTGCCTTCTGCGACACTTTCAAGAATCTTTTCCTCCTCTTTGAGTTGTTTCTCTTTGGCCGACTCCTTACGAGCTGTGGATACATCACCAAACAAAATCATATGTATATTTCTAGAGACTAGAGTTGTAAAAATACAGTTGTGGTCAAAAGTTAAAGTTTTCATACCCTTTTAATATTGTGTTCTCATTCATCCATTTTTCATAGATGAATGAGAACACAAAAATCTTTTTTTCCCACTCATGGTTAGTGGTTGTGTGAAGCCATTTATTGCCAAAGAACTGAGATTACTCTTTTGAAATCATAATGAAACAAACTACTGATCTAACATTTACATGACCTTCAACAACTGCCAGGAAAATTGTTCAGGAGCAAAGAAAAGCTGACTTCAGCTGAAATACAGGACTCTGTGACAAAATTGGACTTGATGTTTATTTCAAGATGCACAATATGTCAACTTTTGATCAGGGACATTTGGCTAGTTTCTAGTTGAAAAGCGTAAACAAACATTTTTGACAATAAATGCCTTCACGCTGCTATTCCTACTTAAGAAAAAGCAGGAAAGTCTCCACTGTAAAATGTACTTCAT
>OMNZ01015853.1:0-11336 GCA_900303255.1 Lesueurigobius sanzi
GTTATAACTAAAACTGAACTTCTGCACATTAATACGTTCCGAGAGTTTAGAGAGTGTTGGCAAAAGATGCAAAAATCTCAGTCAGATGGAAGACAAAGTGAATTTGCGATATTTTGTAGCTTCTTGCGATATGGATATTGCATCAGCTAATATTGCGATACGATATTTTTTGCGATATGTTGTGCAGCCCTAATATGAATGATATATTTTAACCTTTCCCAACACAATGGCTTGCTCTTTTTTCCAGGACCACAGGAGGCAGACCGCAGCAGCACAGGGCTCCGGAGAGCCCCAGTGGCCCGACATCGACGACCCCACCACCAGGCCCCAGCTGGACGACTGCGTGCGAATGGGGACTCTGTTCGGGATGATCAACAAGTGCCTTCGCGGCGTAGGCTTCTCGCAGATGTACTTTGGGGACAAGATAGTCGAGCCGGTCGTCATCGTGATATTCTGGCTGCTGCTGTGGTTCTTGGGGTTCCAGGCGCTCGGACTCGTGGGGACGCTATGCATAATCATCATCTACATCCAGGACTAGGGGCATCGGAGACTGTGGATATTTGCGAGAATGTTTGACACTATATGGCTGACGGGAGTGTCCGCGTGGGAACCCGTGGAGATGATTGTAATTGTAAAATTGGTCACACTTTACTTTACAGCAGAGTAAATAGCTAGGGATGCGCATAATAGCCATGTTTCCTGGTCATTTACAACCAGAGGTTCTCAAACTTTTCACACCAAGGACCACCTCATAAAATATTCAACCTTTATGAGTAGAGGTGGGTACAAGATAATATGGAAATTGTTGTTTGGAAGGTATGCAAATTTACAATATAGAGTATATCTTCAATAAATCCATCAATCTTTACTTATCCATACAAGAATGTAACACAAAGCGCCTTACAAATTGGATCCCCTTCCCCCATTCAACCACACAAATAATCCTTCCCCTTCACACACCCAAGCCCTCGACCCCCACAGGCTCACACCCCAAGAACCATTCAATCGGTTGGTGGCAAAAGGTGCATGGAAAGTGTAATTTTTGAAAACCTTTTGCCACATGAAGCTTAAGCGATGCCATTTGAGGACGTCTTGATAGAGTGAACTTGAAGGTAATGTCTGTAGGAGGCTCTTTGCACAAGTTTTACATGTCATTCCTCATTTGAAAGCTAAGAACCTTTAAAATTCAGTCTGGGATTATGACAGTGAGAGAGCGAGGGAGTCCTCTTTGTTCTCTGATTAGATTAACCAATGCCTTTAGAGACAACATAGATTTTTCACAAAAAATACAAAATTTTGATGTATTTCTTACTCTGTCTGGGTCTGTATATCCCAGAAACGACTAACCGATTACTAAAATAGCTGACAACTATTACAATAATCTAATTGATTATTAGTTGTTTCAGCCTTAAAATATGGGATGTGTTTTTATCAGCACTTTAGTGGTTTATTAAAGACAATTATCTTTTTGACGGCATAGAAGTCTAAATTAAAATGTTTTCCAGCACATTTTTAAATACATTACTTAAGTATAAATAAAATGAGCTCTAATCAAGATGAATAACATCTCAAATTGTACCATTGGAAGAAGAAAAACTAATCCAAACGTCTCAAACACAGTTCATTGGAGCCAGTGTGGAGGTGGAGGTCTTCTCACTTCTCATAATCATATACACCATGAAATAAATGAGGTGTGTCAAGTATTTTCACACTTGTAGGCCCCATGCTGTTACTGTGCTGTAAAGTGAAGTGTTGGACTCTTCCCCAGCAGCATCTGTTGCTTCCTTTTCTTTGATCGAAATGTTTCAGCACAGTCCCCTTAAGGATTATCGCTCCACACGTCACTAATGGGACTGACCAAACTACTGATATTGATTTGTACTCTATGGAAATGTAAAACTGCGTATTTTCTGACGAGAGGCCTTTGAAGCATCATTTTAACAAAGCAAAAACTACTGTGGCATTATGACTGTGTTCTTTATGAATGGTTTATTGATATAGGTTTAAACTCAGGTATAAGCAGGACCCAAAGCTGTTAGGCTAACCCCTAATGGGAAACATAGCTATGACAATACTTATGAACTAAAATTAAAAGCCACACTGCGCAATATTCAAGGTTTTTCATTTGCGACGTCACAAGACAGAGCTTTTCTTTTTTGCAACGTGATCAAAATAGTATAATTGGAAGAGGACCTAATATATTTAACTTTAATGTTTGGCCAGCAGCATCTCCATCAGTGTTAATTTTGTCGACTAAAATATTTAGTCATAATTTGAGTCACAGTAATATTTTTTGCTGACTAAATCTAAAGTAAAGTTGGTTCATGAGACTATGACTAAAATCTCCAGATATTTTCGTTTTCGTTCTGGTGATCCGCTCCCAGCAAAGTGGAACAATTAGACAATAGGTCTGAGCATGCTTTAAGAGGCAACACAAAATCAAAATACCGCTAAATGCTTAACTTTGCTCCATTTATTGGCTGAGATGTTTCAGTGTGGCTTTAATTAAACTCCTTTTTGCCATGCAGATCTTGAGGAGTACTCGGCAATGCATTGGGCCCATCACATTACATCAATAATAAGTGGCAAGTGACCCCTGCCCTGTTTGCAGTTTGTTTCTTGTTTACTCTTCACGTTCCAACTTGGTTGCCGTTTTTGTCTCGATTTTAACTTCCGAAGCAAAGCAAAACCAAATAGTTTTATCATCAAAAGCAATTCATTCATTTTCCCCCCTAAACAAATAGCTAAAAATAGTTTGAGCACCAAAAAGCCAATATTGCCCACACCTTCGTTTGAAAGAATGCTTTGGTTTAGAGTCTGTTTTATCGTCTTTTGTCCAAATTGTTGTCAAGGAAGTCACATCCATTCATGCATTTTTCCAGATGTGCAGGAAAGAGTTGTTTGTGTGCCACTGCTTGCTACAACAAAACCCATCGCTCCAACAAACCTGAGATAGCCTCTGCTGAATTATATCTTTTCAGTTCCTTTCGGGATGGCCACACTGAACCAGCTACGTTCTGTGGTGAATAGAAACGGTGTATATGGTTCGACTTGGCAGGAAACAGCAACTTGCAGACACCGAAAGCTGCAGGTGTGCCCTAAAGGTGGATGAGCGTTTCCTCTGCTCGCGCATCGCTTCCTCTGCCGTGAGACGGAGCCGCGAGGGGCCTCTTTCATGCCGTTCAGACTGTTGGAGCTTTTAACCACATCGTGATCCTTGTTGTGTGTTCCTTTGTTAGAAACGTGAATGGATTTGTGTTGTTTCATATTCACTGAAGAAGATCTCAGAACACCGACCCGCTGATGTCACAATACGGTGCTCACTTTTCTCTTTTTTTAAGTCCAGGCCGCTTCACCGAATGTGTTTCCGTTGTTATATTGTTAGTTGTGGTTCCAAACTCATTCCCAACACCCTGGTAGGAATGGGCGATACCAAGTTTTGGATTCGATACCAAGTAATACTACAGTACTGGGGCTAGAATTTCAACAATAGCAATAGGGAAATGACACAATCAAATCAGTAAAAGTAATTTCTATGTACAACACGCTAATCTAATATCAGTGGTGGAAAGTAACTAAGTTAAAGTACAAGTAAAAAGTCCAAATTATAGGTACTTTTGCTTTGCTTAAGTAAATGAATACTTTTACTTCACTACATTTTAGATTCTGTATCTGTAGTTTCTACTCCGCTACATTTTTAAATTGGGTTTAAAGTATTTTATTTTCAAAGTGACCTCTGTGATGAACTGGTTTGGTTTAGTGGTTTACTCGTTTAGACCTGGTTTTAAAAACCCAGCACATTAAACTTAAATACATTTTACAATGGATACTATTATTTTCTAAAATTTTATCAGATACTTTTACTTGAGTACATTTTTGGTCCTGTATCTGCACTTTTCCTTAAGTAAGAATAGTGAGTACTTCTTCCACCACTGTCTATGTGTCTAATACTTAAAAATGAGCAGAAAAACTCAACAGTGAAACCTGATTTTAATACTTAGACATTTAGAGTATCAGCTCCAACATCGACATGAATACTTTGGTATAGACCCGCCCATCCCTACTTCCCAGTTCTTTGGAGGAATATGCTTCTATACAAAGCGTATCTTGCTAAAACTTTGCATATATTGTTATTTTGCCTTTTTAAACACTCTGTGCCAGGACCAGTCCATGTTATCGTCTGCTTATGAACTATAATAATACCAATGGAGCTCAACAGCCCGCACTCATAAAGTCAATTAGGCCGTAGATGAATGGGAAAGACCCAGAGCTATTGAGTTCCATTGTACAGTGTCCCAAAGTATTTAATAAGATCTTTCATTTGACTTTATCCATGGACATATAGTTTTTATCCCGTTCATTTTGCTGTTATCTTGAATGTTTTACTACTGAAGCAGAGTTGCAGGGAGTGGTCATGCTGCTATCGGTCAGAAACCTGATTGTCTCCAAGGTGTTTGGACTGACAAATGTCTCAGATGTATCATTAAAAGCGAGCCTTAAAGTATAGTTTGGCTGTTCTGGCTTTATTACAGACACATGACACAGAAGATCAGAGTTTTGTGACTCAAGTCTGTCAACATTTTATTTTGTTCTGTCAAGTAGAAAGGAAAAACATAACACAATGAAATATTTATAATGAGAGTCGTGCACAGTGACCGATCAACAACAATGGACACGCTCTGGTTCAGGATACAATTAGGAGCCTTTTTATTTACAAGTCGATGAGTTTCCACACCATTTGTTTTCATGTCCGGTAAATAAGAACTCATTTTTACAGGTGACTGGTTAAATGTATATTTTTTATGTACAGAAGGTCCCTTAAAGAGTCTGACCTTTAGCCAGAAGCACTTTACAGTTTATTTACACAAAGATGAAACACTTGCTCCAATGGTAAACGGTAAATGCAAGATGTTTAAGGCAGTGGTTCACAACCTTTTGTAGTGGAGACCCACAATATAACAACCAGGTTTGCTTTCCATTTAAACTACGCTGCAAAAACAAATCTAAGAATACGTAAAAGTTCCTTGAAAGAACATGATTTCACCTTGACTTGAGCAGGTAAGTCAAATGAGCTGCCAAAGGAATAAACATTTTTGCACTTAGAAGAAAAGAAAAAAACGTATCCCTAAAATAAGATTACATTTCTTATTGCACTTAAAATTAGGAAATAAATCCCATATCGCTAGCTCATGGCACATTTACTTAGAAAAACAGCAACAAATCCTATTCCATTGGCAGATTTTCCTACTCGGGAAGTTAGAATTACTGTATTTTCCAGACTATAAGTCACACTTTTTCTCATTGTTTGGCTGGTCCTGCGACTTATACTTAGGTGCGACTTATATATTAATAAGTAACGTTAACATCCCAGACACCCATTCAGTTTGTTGTTTATGCTTCGTGTAGCTGAATAACCATCAATGTGTTACGTTAGCATACTGTACAGCTGTTGTTCTCTATTCTATTATTATTATAACTTGCTTTTCAAGATGAAATGTCTGTTCTTGGTCTCGGATTTTGTAAAATAAATGTCCCAAGAAAAATTCGACTTATAGTCCAGTGCAACTTGTTGTTGCGACATGTTTTTTTTTTGGCTGGAGCGACTTATACTCCGGGGCGACTTATAGTCCGGAAAATACGGTACTCAAATTAAAATCTGGTGCAGCCATCTTTTTAATGTAACTGCACATTGTCCTTTAAATAAATAAGCTACATCATGTGGGTGTCCCAAGCCCCAGGTTGAGAACCACTGGTTTAAGTAATAAATAAAGATAATAGTTTTTTACAGAAGTTTTTCAATGTTTACATAAAATAACCTTTGCTTCAATTTCCCCCCCCAAAACACAAATGTATCTCAATTTACATATGGCTTATGAAAGGAACATACTGCAAACCTTTTTAACAATTAAATACAGTCTGACCCTGCAGTACAACACTTTGATATCTCACAACAGGAACGCCAAGGAAGTAAGCACTATTTTTAACTTCCATTTCAGAGGCGATAGTAAAGTGACTCCGTTTATTAATAGGAAAGGGGCCCGGCAGAGCATTAATAACTTCAAAGACCTGTTCTTACCAACTGGCTGATCAGGTTTGGATCCACACCGTTCCCTAGAATTAACCGTGATGAAAACACAGTATAGTCTTTAGTATTCGACACACATACAGTATAAACAGCAGCAGTTACGTGTCTTAGTGTCCATTGCCTCCTTCAGACAGGATCCGACTGGGCTCCGTGAACTTGGCCGTGGCGATGTAGAACAGGGCGGGTCCCGGCACCAGCACCAAGAGCGGCAGGTCCTGCTCCAGCTTGTCCAGGCGAGAGATGGAGATGATGCCGTAGGCGTGAAGCAACCAGTGGCTGAACAGCACGACCAGGCGCTTCTTCTTCGCTCCCAGGCTCTTGAAAGACTAAAAATGATGAAATGAAGGAGAGGAAAGTTAGAACGAGTAAACAACCAAATTTGCCTTTTCGACTAGTGTAGTTTAACTCAGTGGTTCTCAACTAATAACTATGCACTTATTAGTTGGTTGCAAGCCTTTCCTGTGGAGCTTTTGTTTTTATTTGCATCGATAAAAATGCACAAAAACAGTTGACTCTTTAGGTGCCGAAGTTTCCAAAATGCACCCGGTGTGACTTTAGGTGAAGAGCGATCTTAACAAACACATAAAAACAACAATGGATATCAGAAATAAAGTGGGTGAAAGCTTAATTTAGGTGTAACTTGGAGAATGTCTAAAGTTTTGTCATTTTGATCACAATTTTAGCTTTACACTGAAACAAATAACTGTCTCAAATAATACAATTGCATAAAAGTGCCTGAATTAAAGCAATTTATGCTGACTTTGAGTAGATTTGGGCTTTCTTAAAGCAAGATGTCCAATTGTGATTTCATGATTTCTGTTCATTCTTGCACCTTTTAGCCATTCATCTTAAAACAGTAATTTCCCATGTGTATAGCATCATTTAGTGCTTATTCAAGTATAATTTGTACAGAAAGTATTTTACATTTTTATGTGCAAAATTCAGTTCTTATTTGGGTTGTGCCATGGAGGGTCCCAACGCCACAGCAGTTGAGATCCACTGTTTTAACTTATGCTTACAATCTCTTCAAGGCAGATATACTTTATTAAGCTCGAACGAAATTCAGGACTAGGAGCGGGTTTTTTCCTCCCCAGTTTCTCCCTCTATTAATGTTCATAATCCCAATTTAATAATTTACAAAACAAGCAACAAATGATAAGGGGAGTTGGTCAAGCAGGTCGTCTCATGATCGGGAGGTTCTTGGGCAAGACACTTGACCCATCTTGCGTCCATTGGTGTATGAAAGAGTGAATGGGTGAGTGGTTCCTGACCTTGCTTTGAATGCTTAATGTAGGTGGAAATGCACTATGTTGAGACCATTTGCCAGATGCCCCCTGGGCTAAATGCTTGGTTAATCTTTAACCCAAAAGCAAACCAAAAATGCAGGTACCTGAATTCCAGAGACTGACATGTACACAGCCAGAGTCACCAGGGACAGGACCAGGATGATGTAGGGAAAGGCATAATCTGCAGGACAAAACATGTTTTTTGCATGTTAATATTCACACAAAACCTAAATGTATGTGCATTCTGGTATTTCCAAAGAATAAACCTCAACAATTAGATAGGCCCCGGATAAAGCGGAAGAAAATAGATGGATGGAATTAGATAGGTGAGGTGCAAGAAACTTATCGGCTTGCTCATACCAGGAGGTGTAGCCCTGGGGTTTCCAAAGTAAGGGACAGGACGCATTGGGGGGTTACGAAGCTCAGAGCTGGGGGTCCCTGACACTATTTAATATGACTTTGAATGGAAAACAGCATAATATTTGTGAATTTAGGACAAATATCAAAATAAACTACTTAAATAAAGATACTGTAATTATACCCAATGTTCAATGTTTTTCAGGCTTGATCACAGATACAGTGGGGTCCTGGATTGTTTCTGTGGACATGTTGAGGGTCACAGCCTTCAAAGTTTAGTCACTCCTGGTGTAGCAAATGTTTTATTTAGAAGGGCAATGAGGTAGTGTAACTCTAAAGTAATATTTCTCAAGTAAAAAAGTAAAGTGGAAAAATGAACTCCACTAAACATAACGGAGTAAAATCCAAACAGTAACAAGGACATTTATAACTAGCATTGTGTATTTTATTATAGGTCACAAAGTTGCTGCACTCACAAAGCAGTCCTCCTCCCACGGCCTGCAGCACAGTGAGGATGGGGAAGAAGTACAGGGCAGCGTAGATGCTCTTGAAGCGATCCGATTTCCCCAGACCACAGGCAATCTTCTTGACCAGCAGAGGGCGCAGTAGCATCATCATCACCAAGCAGAAGGCGTAGTAGATCAAAACAATAGTGTATCTGATGAACAGGAAAAGGGGTGGTTAGAAGAACAGCTAAAAATAATCCACACATAAGTACACAAAAACACATTCAAGTGACATCAAAACATCTCAAGGTTAAAATGTTTTATAAAGAAGATGCAGACAACATATTTCAGCATTCACACTTGAACACTTTCTGGAGTTAGAGCATTATGCAGTACATACAGTGGGTAGACCGCCTCCTGGGTGCAGTGCAGAGTGTTGACATAGTCCGGGCTGGGGTTGTACAGCATGGTGTACCAGTCCGACAGCATCTGGACCCTGCATGAGCGAATACTGAACATCCCCACAGGCTCAGTGACCAGCAACGTGACCACGGCCGACACGCTGCACTCCAACATGGCCGTGATGTGCTGAAGCAGAGCACTGGAACTAATGCAGAAAAATGCTATTTAAAAAAAGAGCCAAAGATTCACAAACCAAGTAAAAAGTAAAGGTGTTGCATATTATGAGGATTCTGGGGTTACACATGTTTGTTATTTTCACACTGATTCTGTTCTTTATGCTATAGTTATCTGAATAACTGTTAATATGGTGTGTAAACATACCAGACTATTCAGCCTGTTGTTCTCTATTCTATTGTTAATATTATAACTTGCCTTTCAAGGTGAAATGTCTTTTCTTGGTCTCGGATTTTGTAAAATAAATTTCCCCCAAAAAATGCAACTTATAGACCGAAAAATACAGTAATTCATTTTTAAACTGCTAAAAGTTCTGGGATTCCTGGCACGTTGCAGAATACGGAGCCAATGGAGATGAGAAAAACTTTAAATAAAGCAGAAATCATTCACAGAAAAGTATTTGGACATAAAAGGTTTGTTATGCGAGTAGTGACAGAGCAGTTGAATGTGTTGTAGTTTTGGTGAATGTAAATTGATGGGCGCTGCAAACTGCTCACACGAAACATGCCGGAGTTTGCCCATACCACTTGATTTAGAACATGCAGTTTTAGAAGTCTATTACATGTATGAACTCCGATCGGTGGTGCTGCTCACCTCTTCTTTCCCGAATACCACTCAATGAAGAACCAGTGCAGCACTAGAGGCAACATGGCCATAAAGCCCAGATACAGCCAATCGTACAGCTCTGGAGATTCTGCACAGCGTTCACATATTTTCTGCAGATTAGTTCGCTCTCCCCGAGGACAAACCTGAAAGACAATTAACGATATAAAGAGGCACTCAACAAAGCCAATTCCCAAAAATGGTTGGTCCTTATTAATGGAATACTTACCCCACATTCTTCATCCATAGACCCATTGACGATTCTTCTGCCACAGTACAGGCCTGGGCACGTTAGGGTCATGGCCACAGCTGTAACAAAAAGCATTTTGTCCATCAGATTAAATCCTGCTAAAATATACTTATTAGTTAGAGGTTATCAAGCATTTTGAAAGAATCAAAATACTTTTTGCAATGTGAATACAGTATTTCTAAATGAATTCTATCCCATAATGTAGCTCATTCAGTATAAAGAAGACTTAAAAGGCCAATGCTATAATATTGGGAGTACCTATCCTTGTGATATCACACTAAAGAGGCTGCAGATTCACTGACTAGCTTAGCTGCATTAATATTTAAGTTGCACATTGATTGCAACAGGGCCAGCCCTATATTTTATCTTTTTTTTTCTTACAACGACCAACACGGTGTGCTGGCAACCGAGCATCTTAAGGCCTTAATTTAAAAAAAAAAATGTCTGTCATTTGAAGCGTCCCAAACGTCCCAAAACAGATGATGTACTTCTTAGCTAGCTCGGCTAATAGCTAGCGAAATGTTAGCAATGAGGGCCTAATCTAGGACAAAATCTGCGAATCACATAAACACAACTATAAAATTTCAGTGACATAACCAAAGCAACGTAATCTTACACATATTGAGCCAGATATGCGTGGAAATCCAAATATTCCAGGTTTAAAGCTATAATGTTTTCATTTCAGTCCATTTGGTTTGTCACCTTCTTCTTCGGGCTGTGTGCACTGGCGACTGACACCCAAAAACTCTACTATCGCCGCCTGGTGTGTGAGCGTGGTAACAATCGATGCATGCAATGGAGTTGATATATTTTATTTAACTAAAGTTCAATAATATTCTCTTAGCAAGCTTGGTTTGGATTTTTAGACATTATCTCACTTTGTTTAGTTGTTATTATTATTATTATTATTATTATTATTATTATTATTATTATTATTATTATTATTATTATTTTGTAACATTTTGTTTATTATTATTGATACAATTTAACAGGGACAAATATGCACGTGGCTTATTTTATGAAATAAATGAATACATGTATAAAATACAAAAACGATTTCCTTGGCGGTAATATCTTTTATAACATATCCCTCTCTTCTCTCCATCCATTGGGTTCCCATGGCAACTGCCTCAAACGTCAGCGCGATGAAGGAGGAGGCGTGCTTTCACAGCTACGCGCCCCTCCCTCGGCATCAGAGCCACAAAACAGGACGATTTCAGCACATTTTTGTTCACACCTGGGACTTTGCAGAAAAACACATGAATGGAAAAATAACCAAGGAAGCAAGACGGGATGTTTTTACCCAGAAGAAAACCCCGTTGCGATCGGCTGTCCTTCCCTATCACACGCCGCTGTTTTCCTCCGCTGGCGTCACTGATCAACGCTAATGGTAAATGAGACTTATTTCTTGTTTTCTCACGATGGATAAAAAGGCCCAACAGACTTGTGGCATAACCGATTTGGGGTTAAGTTGTAACCGCTGCAACTCTTCGGAAAACGACCAGATGTGCATTTAAAAAGACCTGGAAATTGGGAGCTATAGT
Source organism: Lesueurigobius sanzi (assembly GCA_900303255.1). NCBI lineage: Eukaryota > Metazoa > Chordata > Actinopteri > Gobiiformes > Gobiidae > Lesueurigobius > Lesueurigobius sanzi. The sequence continues at coordinate 11,208 of OMNZ01015853.1, forward strand.
TTCTCCAAAAACACCGCTAAAATCAGGGGAAAATACGAATAGATTGAGCCAAAATGCCAGCAGAAGAGTCACAGCTGTTCTTGTTTTTACTCCATATGTGACTGGCGAGTGGGCCTCATGCAACACTGA
>OMNZ01015853.1:11356-21560 GCA_900303255.1 Lesueurigobius sanzi
CCTCATGCAACACTGAGATAAGACAACAATGTTGAATAAAATAGCCTACCTATAGAAACAATGATGCTATAATGCCTTCTGTTTTGATGAATCATACATTGCCTTGTTACTGCTTGAATATTAATAAGTTCCAAGACTAGAAATCAACAAATGAACCATTTCACATTTATGCTAAATATTTTATTTTATGTTATCCTGATTCAGTATGATCCTAACAGAAACATTGCATTATGTCTCATGTTTTAAGGGGAGATGCTGCATGCAGAACTAAATGATTTAAATGTTCAGGTTTTGGGCCAATTTGCTCTCTTAACATACAGACTTTCACCTGGAAACAAATAAATGCTCTTCTTTACAGTAAGCACTGGTTCACCATTCTCCATAGAAGTACAGTATATGATAAATTGGAAATGTAATTACAATTTTCTCAACATGAATTTTTCTCACATTGTGGCGACAACATCTCCACTTTACTAGCTCCTACAGACTCCAAACTTTCCAGTCTTGGGCTTCACAATATACTGAAGGTTTGTTCAGAGGGCTTTTTTCTCAATACTTAATTCCTAGCCTGATTGTTTGAGTTTTGAACGACTAAATAACAAGGCGCAATTTGAATTTCATCCAAAATACCCTCAGAACTAAAATTATTTGGATTTTGTCGCCAAAAATATCAGCAATTTTGGCCATTTTTATGCATAATTTTATTTTATTTTATGTGTTTATGTAGTTTAACTTTCACAGTAAAGGATGCGGGAACCATCCATCCCACCAATCCAAAAAGTGTTCCCAAATGAAGCCGTGATACATCATCATATAGAGACACGTTAATATGTAAATTATAATTAGGTTATTGGAGTAATAGAGAAACATTGGTTCTTTCTATTTCATTCAATTAGTCTAATTATATGTTACGGCCAGACAACAGGTGGTTTTAGCGTGAAATCGGCTTAGGGACTGGTCAAAGTGAATCTATTTATAACTTAATGTTTTATGCCTTGCTCAGAAAGATCAAAGGTGCCATTGGCCAGTGCCCTCTTACACACAGTAATCTCCAGTAAACAAAGGTCATCTGGGAGACGTTTTGTGTTGACACTTTTATTGTGACGAATAAAAAGCTTTGTTTTGGTCTTAATTTAGTTTTAGTAGGTTGCTTACACGGCAAGTGAGTAGGCAAAAAATTAACATGAATATGAGAAAGAAAAATAGTTCATGTACAAAATAAGACATTTTTGGATAGAGCAATGGTTTTATTTTGTTGATATATTTGTTACAAAGATTGGTTCAGAGGGGATTTTGAACACCTTTTTTAGTTTTTGAATAAACTAGTTACTAACTAGTGAACAAATCGGTGGATTCAAATTCATCTTGTTTTTTGGTCTTCTCAAAAAAACTCAGGCTAGGAATTAAATATTGAAAAACCCATCTGAACAAACCCTCAAAATACTGTTAAGTCCAAGACTGGAAAGTTTGGAGTCTGTAGGAGCTAAAGTGGAGGGTCGTCGCCATCATGTGAGAAAAATGCATTTTGAGAAAATGCCCTTTGAATTTTCAATTCCCCATATTATTCTATGGAGAAACATTGAATCTGTGCAATGATTCAATTCATCTTTTTATTTGAGCGTCTGAGTTTCACAAAGTTTGACATGGACATGGGAGTACAGCTCAGCATGTTTCGCATAACCAAGGAGAGTACATAAATAAATAGATACAGAGCAGATATGATGCCCAAAAGGAGTAGGCAGAAGCAAAAGCTTGTTGGTGCCTACCCCCTTTTGATTACACTTGTTATTTTGAAAAGTATGTATTTTATATGCTGTTATTTGTTGTTAAGAGAGGAAACAGGCCCAAAATCTAAAAATAGAAATAAACTTGCTGTTGCCTGTAGTGTCTCATCTTAATGGTTATAATATTGTTGTGTAGTTGTCAAATTTTCATTTTTTTCCCTCATATCACACAGCCCTAACTGTAGCCTCTCCTCCTTTTAAGGATTCTGAAGACCAAGAAGTCCAGAGGCATGAAGGCGGGTTGTCCACAGCTGTGTCTTTATTCGGACACCTCCGCTCCTCCTGCTCCGATCTGAATGAACACGAGTGAGTCCGGGATGAGTGTGAGGAGTTTGGAGCCTGTGTGGTTACTGCGCTGCCGTGATGGATTTGTCTGTTACTACAGCTCTGCAGGCAAACAGCAGCCACCACCAGCTGAGCACCTCCTCACCTGTCATACCCAGGTACGCTCCTCTTGTACTGTTCCATAACCACAGCTGAGAGCCAATGCAGTGGGTTGCTAACGCTTTCTACTTCTTCTGTTTTATTATTTAGCAGTCACATACTAAAATGATATAAATATCCTGTCTTTGGTAAGGATTGTACACTGATTACCCCTCAATATTCTACTGTATAATTATTATGTGCTATAACCTCTGTGTTATACCTGCAATCAATGTCACTTTATCGTTCACAACTAACCTGGCAAGAGCCAGATAGACATTGTGTAGCACTCGTAGTTGAGTTCTCCACAATATCAATCTGGGACCGCTCCAAACGAATCCGTTCGGAGTTTCGCTCGTAGTTGTTTGTTAGATAGCGGCTCTGAGCTGTACATCATAATGTCGTCGAGTGGTTTTTGCGTTTTTTTGTAGCACAAGTTTGCGGGTTGAAGGCACCTTAACCCACACTACCTTTTTTTCAAAACAATTGTTTGTTTTGCTCGGCACCTGCTGCTTTCGTCGCTCCGTCCCACTGGTGGTCCTGGCTCAAACACTTTAGCGGCTCGGGGCAAGATGGATTCTCGTGTGTTTGTGAAATCACAAATACCGCGAGAATTCAGCTTGCAGGCAAGGTTAGTTCACAACCACCTGACTGTACACATTTATATTATATGTCTCTGCACGACCAACCCTGAAATATATTTTACATCGCTTTGGGTAAGTAACTAAAACTAATCTAAAATAGGGTTATGGTTAGAGTTAGTAGTACTGTATTGTCCCATAGACAAGTTTATTTTCTGCATTTGAGCCACTATCTTTCCAATACCACTGTAGTGGGAGACTCCATCTTCTTCCGTCTATTCATTCAGCCGGACCGCGGGGGCATTAGTCCAAGCTGAACGCATCACACTGCACCAGTCCCTTATGGCTCCTTCTGCAGGTGGTGGGTCCACAGGAGGATGGCGGTCCTTCACCTCTGGGCAACTTAACTAGCCTTGATGGTCTCTCATCATAAGGAGCTTCTGAATCGCTCTTTGTCTGACCCATCACCTAGACCTGGTTGCCAATCGGAGACCCTACCAGGGGCACCAAGCCCCAGAGAACAGAGCTCCTAGTTTCATTGGGGTGCTCAAACCCCTCCACCACGTTAAGATAGCGGTTAGAGGAGGGGAGTGGGATATTCAGCTTGGTTCATAGTCAGGATTACCGAGTGGGAGGATCAGAACATAATGTTTTAGGTCGATGAGAAAACCAGAGCACCCAAAGGAAAAACCACCCAGACATGAGGAGGAAACACAGCACAGAAAGGTCCACATAGTTCTGCAATTGATCTTGGGACTTTCTTACTGTGACTCAAAAGCACAGCCACTATGCAGACTAAAGAAATCCAAAAAGACAATTGTTTAAGAGATTGCGTCAACTGTTGTTTACCTTTACATGCGTGTGAATGAATAATACCATTTCTCATCTATGACATTCTGAAAAAAAAAAAACATTTCACAAGTGAAGTATAGATATCAATATAAGAAAAAATATTGACATTTTTATTGATTTATTTATTGATAGACTTTGAGAACAGGAGCTATGTCCCCTCTGGCCCCGCGACCCAGCAACAGATAAGAGGAAGAAGATGGAAGGAGGAGCTTTGTGATAGTTTTGTTTCATGTGGCTAGCTGCTCTACAAAGGCACTAACCATAAACTACGCCATTAACTGCATCTGACATCTCTAGAAACTCAATCTATTAATTTCCTTTTTTGCTTAGGGTGGTCTCCATAGTAACCAGCTTGGTCACGGCTACCACAGACGGGACGGCCCTCGGGAACCAGTCGGACTTCGCGCGGCAGCAGCGGGGCTCGGCGGGGGGCAGTGACCTGGGCCCGGTCCACCACGCGCCCACGCCGTCGGTCCTGAGCGCCGCCGAGAGCAACTCCGTCCTCCAGGGCATCGCGGTGGCGGCGCAGGCCCTCATCCTCCTCTCCATCTTCCTGCTGTCCAGCCTGGGCAACTCGGCCGTGGTCATCGTCATCATCAAGCACAGGCAGCTCCGCACGGTCACCAACGCGTTCATCATGTCCCTGTCGCTGTCGGATTTCCTCACCGCCGTCCTGTGCCTGCCCTTCTCCTTCATCATGCTGTTCAGCAAAGACGGCATCTGGATGTTCGGCGACCGCTTCTGCGTGGCCAACGGGTTCTTCAACACCTGCTTCGGCATCATCTCCACCCTGACGATGACCCTGATATCGTTCGACAGGTACTACGCCATCGTGAGGCAGCCCCAGGCCAAGATAGGGCGCCAGAAGGCCACGCAGCTCTTGGTGGCCGTCTGGTTCACCGCAGTCGTCTTCGCGTTTCCCTGGTATTTGTTCGTTCGGACTCCGGCGGAAATCCACAAGAAAGGCTTCTACCATTGCATGTATGTGTTCCACTCCGGGACGTCGCGCATGGGGACGGCCTATAGTATCTGCTTGATAGTGATATGCTATCTACTGCCGTTCTCCCTTATGTGCTTTTGCCATTACAACATTTGCAAGACGGTCCGGCTTTCTGAAATCCGAGTAAGGCCGGTGACTACATACGCGTACTTGCTGCGTTTTTACAGCGAGATGCGCACAGCCACGACGGTCTTGATCATGATTGTGTTCATCATTTTCTGCTGGGGTCCGTATTGTCTGATGGGCCTGGTCACGGCGATGGGGAACTTTAATTTCAACCCTGCCATGGACACTGTGGCTATTTGGCTGGCGTGGGCGAACGGCGCGATCAACCCCCTCATTTACGCGCTGAGGAACCCGAACATCTCCATGCTGCTGGGGCGGAGCAGGGAGGAGGGGTATCGGACGAGAAACATTGCGGCGTACCTGTCCAGCCACAACCAGAACAGGGAGATCCGGTTGAATCAGGCCGAAAGGATAAGGGACCGGTATGTGAGTCGCGTCGGGGTGAATAACAACAGCCGTTTGTCCAATTCGAGTCCGGGAAAGGGAGGAGGAGGAGGAGGTGGAGGAGAGGTGGCGATGTGGGCATGTAAAAACCCCGCTGTGCTGTTCTGCCGGGACGCTCCGCCCGACACCGCGACTCTGGCCAACTCAGTGAGCGGTCCCAAGAACAAGACCGCGGACACCAGCCTGTGACGCTCACACCAGTTTAATACCGACTGTCTTTGTCATGTTTCAGGAGAATGCAGTTTGTGTTCGTTTGTTTTTTTTGTGTTAAAGCCCCCACATCGAAGTTGGAAAGACGTGTGGTGACGTTTTTAGCAAATTGTACAAATACTTTTTTAGTTGCATAATACACTGCCTGGGCCCCCAAGAAAGTATTTCTCTGGATTTGGGTTTGCTGCAGTTGGTCAGGTTCAGAAACATCAAGAGGTCAGCTGAATATATTGAATGGCCAAATTATTCCCTGATGGCATGACATAATCCAAGATAACAATGTCTGTGGTAGACAAAGATTCTTCAGTCTTCATCTGTACTCTCTAGTACAGATGAAGACTGTACTAGAGAGTACAGAGGACGGATCTTACTCCAAAGATCTTCCTCAGCGAATAAAGGCTTTATTCGCTGAGGAAGATCGTTGGACTAAGATTGAAGAGTCCTACACTTCAACTACAGAAGACTGACGAATCTTTGTCTACCATGGACAACTCCTGTACGACTGAGAACCTACACAGATGTCTAGTTTATCGAAACATTGCCACAAAGGCAGTCCAAAGAGACATTAGAGTATAACCTTTTTATTTGGTTGCAACATTTTTTGGCCAGACAGTATGTAACAATAATACAATTTCCTATTAATTTACAAAGCCAAAGCCACTGTTCACACCTGTCTTTAGACCAGATAAGATGAGGATTGTATCCGGAAGGGCATCCAGATTAAAAAGCAATTACAGAAGAAGATGAGGTGTAGAAACGGCAGGTGTTTCTGTGTAGTTATACAGTTTGGACACATTTGTTTTGTCAATAAAGATAAAGCATTAAGATTATTACATGATATAATAGTTGAAGAAAGTTGCTGTTTGGTAACAGGTATTAAATTATGCATTTTTGCCAAAACAACTTATAGGTTTTAAAATCTGAATTTTGGCTGAGAGCTTTAGAGTCAAAGCACGACAGACACCTGTATGAGAAAAGAACAAAAAGGTCTTAAACATTTAGAGCCCATCTCATCATTAAAGTGTTGGATCAAGTGATGAACAAAGACCAACATCCAGTATTTATATTGTTAATGAAATGTTTGTTTGTTTATTTATTTTAAATGTCTGAATAATTACTGATGGGAAAACCACTAAACAACGACTGAAATTGCACATACAACTGTGTTCTAACAGGACAGAAACTTTGTCAGCATTATTTTAATAAAAATCGAAATATTTTTGCAGTTTTCTAACAGATGGAGCATGTGGATGTGAGGAGCTGCTGAAACTTAGAGCAGTGTCAAAAAGCATTCAAGTGGAAGCTTCAGGCCCAGTTTGTAAAATGTTTGTCTGTGTGAAAGTTTTACAACAGAGAAGCCCGAACACTTTCACTCAGAGCTCAAACCAGTCCTTGATACCGAGTGCCAAATCATTAATTTCCCTTGTGTTTATACAAATATAATATTAGTTTTGATCTCCAAACTACCCATCTGATTGACAATGTTATTCATTGCAAAATTGAATTTGCGTCGATATCCTCAGGGTTGGGCTGGGTACCATTAAATGATACCAGTATGGTTTCGGGTACTAATGTTTTTAGGTACTAATGGTATTGAGGGGAAAAAAGGCACCACCTCTATTTTTCTTTAGAGGAGGTTTTGCAGGTCCTGAGACAGCACTAAAGAAAGTTACTTGATAAAAAGGGAAAATAAATACTCTTTTATTGAATACATGACCATTATTGTTCTGTTTTATGTTTCTAGATGACCAATAATTTAATATAGGTATTGTATCGTTAAAGTTCTGGTATCAAAAAAGATTTAACGGTCCCCAGCCCTACTTGAGGGCCAAATCAAACCCCTCAAATACATGAGTTTAGGCCATGAGCCACACTCTGGACAACTCTGTCTTTTAGCTTTTAAAATACAGCACCTGCTCAATGAGAGACAAAAATGACCCATTTGTGTTGTTCAGAGTTTATTTGTTGTTACTTTTTAGATCCTGTTACTTTGTCTTATGAATTGTTAATTATGTTAATACTGTTTGTGTAAAAGTAGCCTAAATGTCTTTGACAGGGTCAATTTCTAACAATATACTATTCTTCAAAGATTTGACTTTGTGTTTCTGTTCTCATGAGACACTGGTGAACACACCTTAGTTATTTTTCACTTCTGGGGCGACAGTGGCACAAGTAGTAGAGCGGGTCATCTTGTAATCGGAGGGTTAGCGGTTCGATCCCCGCAGGTGTACAATGTCGTTGTGTCCTTGGGCAAGACACTTCACCCACTTTGCCTCCAGTGTCTGCGTACACTGGTGTATGAATGAGAGTGTGAATGGGTGAGTGGTTCCTTGATGTAAAGCACTTTGAGTGCCTAAAGCAGGTAGAAAAGCGCTATATAAAAGTGACCATTTAGTGTTTACGTTTTTATTGGCCATGTTTGTATGTTCTCACACTATAGTGTTACATAGTGGAGCTTGATTTATACATGTAATGAACACAACAGCCTCCAGAGGGAGCTTTTCTACATCTCACCATCACCACAGGCCTGTACACTACAGAGCTGTCAGCAGGAGCTTCTTTTTATTTGTCAGTTTTCATACATCTAGATTGAGACTGGTATTAATTGATTATGCTGATATAATTGTCATTAAAATATTGTTATAATGTAGTAAATCAGAAAAAGATATCTGTAAGTTTCCTGATGATAGTATACGTTTCACTACGCATTTGTTCTTGCAGCAGTAATTGTCAAATTCACCTTAACCAGTAACATGAAATATTTTCTCAGTCTTTTCTGATTCCGAACATCTAATGTCACATGGTGTGTTAAGTTCATAACAACATCCTCATATATTATAATGAGAGTACAGTTTACAGGGGCATTTAGGGTCGTCTGAGAACGATTGGGTTCGTTTTTAAGCAGCTTTAGGGACAACACAACTACATCCTGTCAGTCCTCACGTCTGATATCTCAGCTCAGTGTGCGCAGGAATGTCACCTGACTTCATCACAAAGACAGAGAGAAAGAGAGAGGAGGCGAAGCAGAGCAGGAGAGCGCCTGTGTGATGCATGATGATGTAATAACAGCTTGTCAATTGTTAGGAACACGTCGTGACAGAGGCGCTGTAACATGATCAAAGAGGGCGGCTCATAAGTGTTTAACAATGTGTCATTAGAGGGACAGTGTTGTTGGGATTACTCCATAAAAGTAGCCTAATCTAACTACTGATTACTGATTACTCTTTCTAAAAGTAATCTGGTTCCTTCTTTGATTACTTTATTTTTTAAAGTAATCTGATTTCTAAGTAGTTACTTTGTTTAAAAAAAAAAAAGGATCAAGCAACAGCTGCTCAGAGCTTTGGAATGAACTGAAATGAAAGTGTAAATCGGGCTTTGGCTGGAACTTGATTGAATCACGTTTACTGCTTAACACAAAATAAAATAAAATTTCATAAAATAAACGTACAGCAGCTGTGTTCGACTTTTGCTCAGGCTTTAATCTGAAAAATATAATTTTGTCAGCTCAAAATATTCCAAAAAAGTACTATAATCATTACTTGATAAAGTCATTTTAATCGAATTACCAGTTTTGCAATTGCAATCCTGTTACATTACAAAAAAGTAATCTAATTACACTAGTGGATTACTTAATAATCCATTACTCGGCAACACTGTAGAGGGAATAGAACTGTCGCTGTATGTACTGTGTGTTATGGAGGATTTGTGTGTCCTACCACGTCACCAGTGTTGGGCAGATGACTCATGGTAACTACTGGATTACTCCTTATAAAAGTATTCTAGGTACTTCTTTTATTACTTCAACAAAAAAAATAACAATCTGATTACTCATGACTTGTTACTTCAATTTTTAAAGTCTGTCTAGATCTTCCTCTCGTACGTTTTGGAAAATGTCTTAAGTTTTTGGCCGTTACGAACGTCTTGTTTCCAGCACATAACCCATTGGACCCACATATTCTTTGCTTTAAACGAGATAAACTCAAACCGATGGTATACAAATTTTAGGAAATTGTACTTATTGTTAGATTTCTTTTTGCAGTAATTTTGAGGAGATATTCAACCTTTGAGGGAAATTTATGATACACACAACAGCTGTAAAACAAATGTATACACGACCTGGTGGTCTGGGGGCCATATAGCAGCTGCATAGTCTGCTGGCTCTGCTCAAACCCCTCCACCATGATAAGTTGGTGGTTCTAGGAGGAGAGTCCTAAGTTATTTAACTTCTTAAGCCCTAAGGTCCCCATTTTTGGGGACTTGCCACTTTTAGAGACAATCCTTGTTTATTTTAATCTATTTTTAAAAATGTGTATGTGTAAAATATGTAGCAACACTGTCTCTTCTTTCTTTCTCTCTCTCTCCCTCCCTCTCTCTGTTTCTTCTTTCTCTCTCTCCTTCCTCTCTCTCGCTCTTCTTTCTCTCTCTCTCCTTCCCCTCTCACTGTCTCTCTCCTTCCTCTCTCTCTCTCTCTCTCTCTCTCTCTCCTTCTCTCCTCCCTCTCTCTCTCCTTCCTCTCTCTCTCTCTCTATCTCTCCTTCTCTCCTTCCTCTCTCTCTCTCCTTCCTCTCTCTCTCTCTCTCCTTCCCCTCTCTCTCTCTCTCTCTCTCTCTCTCTCTCTCCCTCTCCCTCTCTCTCTCCTCCCTCTCTCTCTCCTCCCCCCCTCCCTCTCTCTCTCTTTCTCTCTCTCTCTCTCTCTCTCTCTCTCTCTCTCTCTCTCTCTCTCTCTTCCTTCCTCTCTCCCTCGCTGTATTCCTTTGGTATTTGAAAAGTAACTGTATTCGAAATACCCTCAAATGAGAGAGTATTTGTACCTGGATACAGTTACTCAAAATGAGTATTCTGAA
>OMNZ01015860.1:18574-29774 GCA_900303255.1 Lesueurigobius sanzi
ACAGTGTTGCGTCTTTACATTATATTAGTCTCATGTGTTCAAACATATGAACAAACTTAAAAAAAAAAAAAAAAACGCAATTTACACAGATGTAAGAAGTTGCGACACAGGTGAAATATTTAAAGGTGCATTGTGGAACTTGGGCTGCAACTAACGATTATTTTGGTGATCGATTAATCATTTTTTACGATTAATTGTTTGGCTGAGAAAATACATTTTAACTTCATGAAGCTAAAGAAACACTGGTTGGGGACATTTTGATGGAGAATAGTTAAAGATAATGTTTGTAGAATGCTCTTAGTGGTTGTACATGTACTGTACCGTTACCGTATATATATGTGAACATGACATTCATCATTTGAAAGCTAAGAACATCCAGAATTCAGTGAGTCCGTGACTGAGCTTATACTGAACCCTGCACTAAATAACTTTCAAATCATGTTAATATTAGATTTGGATATGTTTACCTCAATACTAACTTTTATTGTAATTCTGGCTCTGTCTTAGTGCAAAATCAGACAATTCTTTCTAGAAAACGATTAATCGATGACTAAAATAGTTGACCATTATTTTAATAGTTGATTAGTTGCAGTGTTGGGAGTAACTCATTACAAAACTAGTTACAGAAATATATTACTTTTTTCAGTAACTGGGGAATATAATGTATTACTTAAACAAAATACAGTAATATATTAGTTATTAAAATTACTTCAAGTTACAAGTGCAACTCCCCCCAAATAAGACGCAAAACAAGAGAGAATGGAGACGACTGAGGAAAAGGAAATCTTTGATCACACTTTAGCTCTGTGGCTTTATTCTCCCTTTTTTCAGTTTATATTTTGCTAAAAGTAACTCAAAAGTAACTCAAAGTAGTGTAACTCAGTTACATTTTTGCAACTGTAATATGTGATACAAACATGTTATATGTTTAAAGCTGAAACTAGTAATATAGAATAGAATAGATTACAATTTCTAAGTAACTTGCCCAACACTGATTAGTTGTCGGAAAGTTGTTTCAGCCTTATAAAGAACACTTGAAGGCAAAGCTAATTATTAGGTTCACGCACCATAATAAAAAACAAACAAACTATTGACCTTGCTTGGATTAAATTTTAATTTTGGTTTATTTTTAAAAAACATAAAAAGGGACCAGAAACAGCCAAAATATTCTGTTACAAACCTGTACAAGCTTACTGTAGTTAATTAACATGTTTGAAGGGTTAAAAATCAGTCCGGTTCTAAACTTGGACAATTTTACAGGAATGAAAACTTGGGTTTAGCAGCAAGCAAGAGTGAAAATGAGCTGTTTCCAAAAAAAATCTCAAAATGAAACTCAGCCAGTCTTTTGAGCAGCTCTTTAAAATGAATAAATCAGAAAGATTCATCTTCCAAAGAGGCACAAATCACTCTCAGTCTCAACAAAGATTTGCTCGATCACAGCGAATCACTCCTAATGATCAGGATAAGACACTGGGTCCCCCCCTGATGATGTCACTGCAGTAATCTCTCAGGAGATGGCAGTGCCCATAGATGCTCAATCACGAATTACAGTGGTTTGAGTCACCAGGCTCCAGCAGGCTCCCGCGTCTGCCAGCCATGGTGTGAAGTCGAGCCAGGCTTGGAGACTATGCTGCTTTCAGCCTAAACCACAGCGCACTAGGAGCAAAACGCTGATGTATTCGAACAAGTTGGAGGTGCCTTGGGGTCACAACCATCAGGTAAGACAAATTCAACTTTTACGATGGTAATACATGGTGCTTTACATTTGTATATTTGGGACTAATGGAAGTATATGCCTGCTTTTGCATTGACAAAAATAAACGTCTAAGCTGGATCAAAAGGACAGCTCTCTCTCGCAAATGGTTGAGCTATTAAACATTGTGAGTGGGGCACTAATGTGTTCTTCAGCGGGATGTAAAAGTCAAGCGCAAAAACATTTAAGGGATTATTGTGTTTTTTGTCCCACTGAAAAGCTTGTGCAGGAAGGATTTCAGCTCGTTTCCTGCTTCCAAATTCACCACACAGCGACTGCCATCTGCACAGAGAAGGTCCAAGTCTGTACCATCTCACTCGTGCCAGTCTTTCAGCGTATTTCTAGCCGTGAGCTCTTTGCTGTCGAGACTAGAAAGACAAATCGCTAATCCATTGCGTCACAGTATTGTTTCCTGTCATTCCTCTATACTCAATTGTAGCGCCATGTGGCTGTGATAAGAAGGTGCTGAATGCTTGATGATGTGCAGGACATATACGCTTAAAAATAAACAGCTCAGGTCTGAAAGGAGAGGCTGGTGTGGTGGTAATGCTTGTGGGCATAATTACTAGCGCTCGTCCTGTTGCTGTTATTAATAAATGCGACTGGTTTAATCCATGGTGTGTTGGTCTAAAGAGATTATCAGCAGCCTTTGACCAGAGCAGCTGTGGCCCTCATTAGTGCTGGTCAACTGCTGGCCAACGTCATACAATCAATAGCTTGGCCAGCAATTACAATTGTACTAATACTCACTAATAATTGACTAATTACTGTAAAAAAAAGTAGTAATTCTAAAGCATGGCATATACAGTAAGTGGATTCTTACTTACTTATCTTACTTTTATTTTGATTTACTTTGTTTCTTAGCATTTTATTCAGCGTACATCAGCAGGGGCGGGTAGTACTCTGTTACATTTACTCAAGTAACTTTTTTGAAGTAACTGTACTTCTTAGAGTAGTTTTATCATACAGTACTTCTTACTTCAGTACTCTTACTTACCTGCTCCAGAGCGAGTAAATCTGTGACAAAAGCTGCACATAAAATAAATGTAATTAGTGTGTAGAATTGCTTATAGAGCTTTGGAATGTGATGTCACGTAATGGGACGTGGCCAGCAACAAGTTACGTAGGTAAGACCTAACATGTAACAACAAGAGCTCATCTCCGTTTAAGTAGTTTAATATAAAATACTTTGATCAAAGGAGCACAGTACAACCAAAGTTCTGCCTGCACTGTCCTAGCATCACAAGGTCTCAGCTGTTTTTATTGTGGTCTTTAGAGGAGACAAAGGTCACAGGAATCATGTCCTCTGATTGGCCCAAGTGGCAACGTCATCGTCTTGCTTCTTCCTGTTGTGCAAACTGGTATAACTGGTTGATTATATTATTGAACATTCTTTAAAAATCTTATCTGTTAAGCTCAAAGGAAAGAGCAAGGTACAACCATGTAATTCACTCATAAACATTATCCTCTGCTACATCTTGACATTTTCCACAATTTTCCATCCGTTGTCCTACACTCACAAACTCAAGCTGGCCACACACTAGAGGATTTTTAGCCAGATTTTTAGTCTTAGGAGGCGTGGCTCAATAAAACCTTTCTCTCATGGCATGATCTGTGGTGGGACTCCTCATGTGTGTGTGTGTCTGTGTCCTCATGTCTGTCCTTAAGTGTGTGTTGTCTTTGCAAAGATCTTTAGTCTCAAAAGATTAAAAATCCTCTAGTGTGTGGCCACCTTTACTCTCAATCATCCTGATCTATTGCACATTTTAGTGGTTAGAGCGTGGTTAGTGGGTAGAGGAAACCAGAGCACCCAGAGGAAACCTATGCAGATACGAGAACATGCAAACTCCACACAGACAGGCCCTGTCCGGCCCAGGAATCGAATCCAGGACCTTGTAGCTATGAAGCACGAGCGCTAACCATAATAATAATGTATGTCACTCTTGAAACATAAATCACTCGTTTACTTTCACTTTTACAAACAATTGTACTCGCAGCACTCTCCAAATACTTTTTACTCTTACTTGAGTAATTGTTTGGGTCACTACTTTTTACTTCTACTTGAGTAAATTGCTTCAATGCAACATTACTCTTGCTTAAATAGAGTTAAATATTTTGGATATTCCACCAACCTCTGTACATAAGAGACCTTTATCCTATTATTATTGTTACCAGTGAATTTCTCCATTGTGAGATCATCTTATCTTAACTTTTAGCCAGAAGGAAAATAGCCTGAATCGTAGCTAGTTCTTGACAGGAGAGGCCACTGGCACTGATTGGCAGCTGTGTTAGCTGTAGCTACAGAAATAACTTGCCCCATAACTTGTCGAGAATGAATCCTTAACTTTACTGTGCGGTTGGCTTGTCAAACTTGTAAAGTGCAAGTCTGGCCAGATATTATATGGAAGCAGAGAAAACATCTCTTGCATCATCTAAGTTTAGATTCACTCCTGACACGTGCATGTTATAGGAAGTTTTATATGGGTGGGTGAAGGGGAATGATTCTTTGTGTATATGAGGGTATACTTGTGGGGGTTGGGAGGATGAAGGGGAATGGTTCTTTGTGAAAATGGGTGAATACTTGTTGGAGTCAGGGGTTGGGTGGGTGAAGAGGAATGGTTCTTTGTGTATGTGAGGGTATACTTGTAGGGGTTGGGAGGATGAAGGGGCATGATACTTTGTGCAAATGGGTGAATACTTGTGGGAGTTGGGCATTGGGTGGGTGAAAGGGAATGGTCATTTGTGTATATGACGATATACTTGCTGGGTTCAGAGGTAGGGAAGGGCGAAGGGGAATGATTCTTTGGGGTATATGAGGGTATACTTGTGGGGTCCGGGGTTGAGTGGGGCGCTTTATGTTACTTTCTATTATGAAAAGCACTTTATAAGTAACAAATTGATTGATTGATTGATTGATTGATTGATTGATTGATTGATATGTTTAGGAGGTTAGTGTACCCTGAGATACTACTATAGTAACAGAGGTAGTGTAGTAACCTGCCAGAGAATCAAACCCACAACCTCTTCACTGGATGCCAGGAGTATAGCCATTTTTTGTCAGTGTACTGTCGCTCTCTTGTCAAAATTTGAAGAGTCAGCTACTGTTTAAACCATTGGTTCTCAACTGGTGGGTTTGGACCCAAAAGTTGGTTCGTGGAATGATTTTCTGTGGGCCATGAGCCTTTCCCGAGGGACTTTATTTTCCAATATTGATTGAAGAAGTGTAAAAACTCTACGTTACATTACAGAAAAAAATATCTTAAATTGACTCAACGGAGGTTGTCCATTTTCATACTCGTGACTGCCACCTCTGGCCGTCCGCGTAACTGCAGTCTCCATGTTAAGCTGGTGAATGACTGCTGCCTCGGCCCAAACACGCAACTGTATAGTGACGGTGCAGGCTTATAGCGGCAATAGAGTGGGATAAATGTGGGCTCACAGTACAGCACGGGACATTGCTGGAGCATGTAGGGGGTGGAAAATATATTATTTTTTACATTTTAACTTCCGTAGAGTCCCTTTAAGTTACTCATAATTTGAGTAATTTTGGCTTCCAAGATAAAAGAAAATGCCAGTTGGTGTTTGTCAAATAAACTGAGCATTTTAAATTTGTTTAGATTTTTTTTTTTTTTATTTAAATGGAAAACGTGTCCCAGTAGCACATTTTCTGAACTTAATAACTCAAAGCAAGGGCAAATACTGTATACTAAGAAGAAAATACATGTACTTGATATTTTACATTATAGTCAATCAGGGGTGCCCAAAGTGCGACCCTCAGACCAATTTTTATTTTTAGCATACACTGCCAGATATGACACTTTTTTCTGCAAGTTTAACAATTCTACACAATCAAAACCTCAAAAACTAACATTTTATTGTGAGACAGAGCTTGCATTAAGGTTCCAGATTAAACCTCTCTTAAAGAAACCCTGTCAAATCAGGACGGATTTGACTTGATTAAGGCTGTATGAAGCAAGTGCAGAGGGTAGAATAATCAAAGTGATAAAAGAAGTCTGAATAAAAGTCCTTTAATGGAAAAATGGACAGCCATTAAAGGACTTTTATCTTTTTCACTAAACAGAGTGCCTCAGACTTCTTTTTTCACTTTGATTATTCTCAAATCTGTCCTGATCTTGCAAGGCTGGCCCAGTCTTTGAAGAGCACCTGTTTTTTAGCCTTCTACAACTACACGGACCCTCTGAAGCACTCACGATCCTTGTTTTAAACCCTATCGAATGTTTGACTGCACTGGCTGCTGATTTGTGGCCCTTCATGCTGTATACAATTCAATATGCAGCCCTCGGTGAAAAGAGTTTGGACACGCCTGGTTTAAATGGTCCTGATGAGAACGTTATTGGCTTTTTTCATGCTTATTCCACAATAATTGTATGGGAAATTCTATTAATTTCTTATTTGGGCCGCGGCTTGTCATATACTAGACTGATGGTGACCACAATGCCGTACCAGTTGAGAACCAGTTGAGAACCAGTTGAGAACCATTGGTTTAGGGCTGGGCGAAATCAATTTAATTGATTTATCGAATTTGTAGGCAAAACCATTTTATTTATTTTTTTCAAAATTCAAGTTTTAATTACAAATTAAGGGTGGGGGGGTAAGTCTGTAGCCCATTTCTGTCAGGAATGATGAAATTTTAAAGAAATACTTAAAATGCTCAATCCAGCCACTAGAGGGCAGCTGAGATTTTTTTTAAATGAAAGAATTCCACTCCTGTCCAGCAGAGGGCACTGACACCGTCTTATGGCCAAACCGTCTTTGCTCTGCCTGATCCTGTCAGATTTCTGTAGTAGGCCCGCGTAACTATGAAGGGAGCTAACTGGGCAGCAAGAGGGCTCAATTTGAAGGGGCTCCACAAAAAACATCATTATTCTCCCTAAAAAAATAATTC
Source organism: Lesueurigobius sanzi (assembly GCA_900303255.1). Classification (NCBI taxonomy): domain Eukaryota; kingdom Metazoa; phylum Chordata; class Actinopteri; order Gobiiformes; family Gobiidae; genus Lesueurigobius; species Lesueurigobius sanzi. Next base: position 25,234 of record OMNZ01015860.1, read on the forward strand.
TAAAAGCACAAATGGCAGATAAAAGGACTAGCTGAAAACATCATTTATTTTCTAAAATGCACCTGAATACAGAAAATCACATCTGATAAAAAAAAAAAAAACTGCAGGACTCTCAGACTCCCCCAGGTCAAAAGTGCAATATGTCTGCAGCCATTATAAGTGCTTGAAAAAAAAAACAACGAAAATCTAATTGAAACTCGAATAAAGATTTTTTTTGTAGGCCAAATCGCCCAGCCCTACATTGTTTAGCAATATGCAAACACAAACAGACAATGTGTTCAGGGCTGTCCTTGACCCCGACTGACTTTCTTGTTTAGGTTCACACAACATGACAGAGTGAGTTTAAGTTTACTCTAAATCCTTTTGTCTCATTCATCATTACCAATAACGGCGGATAAAACTTTACCCTCTGTGGTTTTACGTTCATGAATTGTCAGACACGCCAACAGATTAGTACAAATACTTATCCTTTGTCCCCCCAGTAACACAGTGACAACATACTGTCAGTGCTGAGGCTGGATGTGTTAAACATGTGATTACTGCAGCCTATACTTAACAAAAGTGTGCGCCTGATGACTGTGAGATTAAAGGATTAAAGTGCTGTAATCAAAGAACATCCATGACCTTTTCTGACATCCTTTTCTTGTATTTCTATTTACTGTAGCTGTCGTCAAACTGAACATTGAATGGCCGCAATTTAAAATTAAGTCATAAAATGTCTCCCACACAATATATCGTCTTCATGGGGTGTGCTTATGGCTAAGACTTGCTAAGACTGTAATGTAAAGGAATAGGCCACTCTTTTCCATACTGAGATATGTTCTTACCTGAGCTTAGACGAGTTGAGGCGTACCTGAGTGGTCTTTGTGCGTGCCCTCAGTTCCGTAATAGACTGAAGATGTTGTTAGCATTAGCCTCTGCTAACGTATTCCTTTGGGGGAAAACTGGGGGAAAGTTAGAAGCCACCAAGCTCTTCCACGTTTTCCATATTTAAATACCTTTATGTGAGTAGTTACACCATCCAAGTATAGTTACACAAAATTGAATCTGTCGATAAACTGTGGCACTATATTGTAAGGCATAATAATAACACCCCAGGAGCACTTCGATGTCTGTGAGGTAAAATCTTCACTCCTAGTGTGAGAGTGGACGTATTACTGCGCCTTACAATATAGTACCCCTTTTTATCAGCTTAGAAAATCAACAGGGTTAATTTTGTGTAACTCTACTTGGATGGTGTAACTACTCACAGAAACGTATTTAAATAGGGAAAACGTGTAAGAGCTTGGTGGCTTCTACCTTCAGCCCCGTTCTTCCCCAAAGAAATACATTAGCAGATGCTAATGCTAACAACATATTCAGTCTATTACCGAACCGACTACGGAACTATTTCGGCACGCACAAAGACCAAGCCGGGTACGCATCAACTTGTCTAAGCTCAGGTAAGAACATATCTCAGTATGGAAAATAGTGTTCCTTTAAAAGTCCACTATGCCACTTTTTATGACTTGATATTCGTGTGTATTTGACCTCGCAGTGGCCAAGTGGCTGTATTGTTGCAGCATGGCACCTTCACTGTACATCACAGTGGCCTATGTGATTGCCAGTTTCTGACAAGTTGCTAACAATGGGCCTCATTCATGAATATTTTCTTAAGAAAAAGTTCAAGTACAACTTCAGAGAAACTTAAGAAAAACATAAGTCTGACTCACGAAGCGTTCTTAAGAAGACAAAGCTGTTCTTAAAGAGAGATGATCTTTTGTTCGTAAGAGTCCTCCTGACTGTTCTTAGGATTTGTTTTTCCAGAAGAGCTCTTTCAGCTAAGAACAAATTTTGTGAATGCCCAAAATGTTCTTAAGTTGGCCTTAAGAACAAATTTGTTTGTAAGTTTGTTTTGTGAATGAGGCCCAATGTGAACGGCAGTAAAGGAAAGGTATATACAGCACAAAACGTACCACATTTTTGCTTTCATGGTGGGGTAAGTTTTGAGTATTTGAGTATGATTTGAGTTTATTTCTTTCTTTATTCTTTTCATGTTTTTCCATGCGGGAGAGGGTGTAGGATTAGAGTGTGTTGGGGCCTGTCTTTGTCCTTGTCCTTGTCTTGTGTTTACGTTTGTCATATTAAAATATAGTATTTTATTGTATTGTATTGTATTGTTTTGTTGTGAGGGAAGGGGAGGGGTGTTGAATGAGGGAATGGAATCTTACAAGTGCAAGCTCCTTGCATCCCATTCTCAAATCGCATGAATGTAGATGGTGAATTGTTTCTGTTGCAAGGGGTGTGAACTGTGTCATTAATTCTGTTAAATGTTTGACTTGATTTGAAATAAATTAACAACAACAACTAGTCTCTCCTTTACATATCAGATTTGTGGCCCTAATACTGTAATAAGCACGATTTCAAAAGTTTAATTTGGTGCAACACGGCCACGAAATAGCATATTTTATTTTTCAATTTGCACTCGCTAGTTAGTTAGTCTTAATAAGTGACCCCTATGAGTGTTCTGGTTGGCTTCTTAAAAAAAAAAAATCCTTATTAATGAGCCCGTCTTTTGAACAGCTCTTTTAAATGATCAGATCCTATCGAGAGCCACAAATCCCATCACTATTAACTGTGCACTCTTATGTAAACAAATGTTGTGCTAAAATATGCATTAAGACATTTCCGTAGTTTGATGATGTCATCATTTTGAACTTTTAATCTGCATCTAATGAAGATTTACCACATTTATTGGCTTTCATGCTTCACTTTCTATTTATTCCTGCAAACTTCTTATCTTCCACCTTGCATTGGCTGCTTCATAATTTTATTTAATAGTCCGTTCAAGTTCCTGTTTCAAACGTGTGATTATTGTTTTCGAAGTGTGAAAACTCCTGGTGACTTGTGATATTATGTTGGCGTCTCAGGATCTTAGCAAACTACTACTACTAGTGTTTACATCGCAAAGGTGAGAATGGTTTTGTGGTGTTTTCATCCAAACTGTTGAAACAGAGACAAGTTTTTGTTTCCTTCCTCCCTCCCTCCCTCCTCCTCCTCCTCCTCTCGCATTCATTTCTTTGCTTATTGCATAAGTGTTCGGTGAGATTCACACCACAGAATGCCGCCTCTGTCTGTGAGCTCCACTAATCGTCATGTCCTGATGCGTTTCAGGAAATTAGCCTGGTTTTGAGGGAATGACGCTTCTTTTATAGTGAGCCTGGTGTGGTTTGAAGCTGCATAAATCTCCTACGTTTGAAAAGGCATTAACAGTATTGTCTGACAGTCATTGGTTTGCCTTTTTTTGGCGCATAATCTCACGAAAGCTCTGGGATTATGGTTTTTGCTCTGAACTTGCTTAATATTATTACAAATTTCGAGTCTACTGTAATAACTGGATTATTATGTAACATATTACAAACGAGTACCAGTAATAGCTGTAGCTCACCATGTGCTTATTGGAATAGAAGATTGTGATGCTAAAGGCGCATTGTGGAACTTTTTATGTGGAAGATGAACTTGATATTAGTGCGTATATTGAACTTTAGTGACCCAGTGGCTGTGGGTGATTAGCATGGCGCCTTTACCCTTCATCCCGTCTCCAGGATCAATGTTTTTTTTTAGGGTGACTGGTAGGTTCACTGCATTGCGATGTAGATGGTTCCATAAGCAGAGAAACCAACCAGAAACCCTAAAAAATTTATCCTGGAGCGTCTTAAGGGCCTCTGCGATGAAGAGTAAAGGCGCTATGCTAACCACACACAGCCCCCGGGTCACTAAAAGGTCAAATACGCATTAATATCCAGTTTACCGGTCCAACCGCTCAACTGAAGATGCCATCTCCACTGTGCTTCATGCAGCCCTCACTCACCTTGAAACAAAGGACTCCTATGTTAGAATGCTGTTTTTAAACTTTAGCTCAGCATTCAACACTATAATCCCACAGCAGCTAATACACAAACTGCTCCATCTGGGGATCAACACATCACTGTGCAACTGGCTGCTGGACTTTCTGACGGGGAGACCACAGGCTGTACGTGTCGGCGGCAGGTCCTCCAGAACCATCACACTGAACATGGGGGCTCCCCAAGGCTGTGTGCTGAGCCCCCTCCTGTTCACTCTGCTGACCCATGACTGCGCTCCAAAGTACGACTCAAACCTCTTCATCAAGTTTGCAGACGACACAACAGTGGTGGGTCTCATCAGCAACAGAGACGAGTCAAACTACAGGAGTGAGGTGAGCATTCTGGCCATGTGGTGCACACAGAACAATCTCTCTCTAAATGTGGAGAAGACAAAAGAGATTGTTGTGGACTTTCGAAGAGCGCGGGTCCAGCATGCTCCTCTAACAATCAACGGTGCTGCAGTTGAGAGGGTGACCAGCACTAAGTTCACAGAGAAGCTCTCCTGGACCATGCACACCACATCACTGGTCAAGAAAAGTAATCAGCGTCTCTACTTTCTCCGCAAGTTGAGAAGAGCCAGAGTCCCAGCCTCCGTTACGTCCAACTTCCACAGAGGGACTATAGAGAGCATCCTGACCAGCTCCATCACTGTGTGGC
>OMNZ01015864.1:5264-29446 GCA_900303255.1 Lesueurigobius sanzi
TAGTAGCTTTGGTCGAGAGTTTTACTTACCAACTCAAATCAAGAAAATGTTACTTATTTTTGGATTACTTTTTGCAATGTATCAATATACAGTTGTGATCAAAAGTTTACATACCCAGACAGAATATCAGGGTATGTAAACTTAGGCAATTCAAATAATATGAATTATAACACAAAAACCTTTATTTCTCTCATGGTTAGTGGTTGCATGAGGGCATTTATTGTTCCAAAAAAACTTCTTCTTTATGCTTTTTAACTAGAAATTAGCCAAATATCCCTGATCAAAAGTTTACATATTGCTTTACGATACCGATACCCAGTGTTGCAGAGTAATGGATTACTTAGTAATCCACTACTGTAATTCGATTAGTTTTTAGTAACGGCGTAATGTAACAGGATTACAATTGCAAAATTGGTAATTAGACTACTTTATCAAGTAATGAGTTCATTACTTTTTAAATAATATTTTGAGCTGAAAACATTCATTTTAAGATTAAGGCCGGTGCAAAAGTCAAACGCAGCTGCTGTACATTTATTTTATGAAATATACAGTTTTTGGTTTAGTTTTATTTGAAGCAGTAAACATTATTCAATTGAGTTACAGCCAAAGCAAGATTTACACTTCAATAAATTTCATTCCAAAGTCTGAGCAGCTGTTGTTCGATCGTTTTTTTTAAACCAAAGTAACTAGTAATTAGTAATCAGATTACTTTTCAAATAAGGTAATCAAAGAAGTAACAAGAATACTTTTAGAAAGAGTAATCAGTAGTTGGATTACTTTTATAGAGTAATCCAAACAACACTGCCGATACCTGAACGATACTCCTTTTGGGCATCATATCTTGCTCTCTATACAATGCTTATCTACTGTATGTACAATTTGTGAAATTCAGATGCTCAAATAAAAAATAAAAAATACTTTTTTCGATACTTATACTAAATTATTTGTCATCTACGCAAAAAAGGTTATCTAGATAAGTTTAAATGACCCATATTCATCTTATTTCTCTAAATTTGAGCTGTTGACGAGTTCAGATTCAGTGGCTCATTTGACCTGATTCTAACTTGTTCTAAGGTGTTTTTGACTTGTTTCAATAGATTTCTACTTATTTCCTTTCTTATTTAAAGGTAAGGTAAGGTATACTTTATTAATCCCCATAGGGGAATTTCATGTATTTAAGAAAAGAAAATTGGTCTTGTCCTTAACCTTGGCAGTTTTATTTTCCTAATTCAAGTGAGATTATCTTAGAATCAGTAAAAATTCTCATGAAATAAACCAAATAATGTAGATGACAGTAAATATGTCTAATCTCAAAACTGCTCTAAACAAGACTAATGTTCTCAAGTCAAGTCATTTATCCTCATGCTTGATTTTTAGTTTTGTTGTAGAACCATAAAGCAGAACAATAATGATCCTTTATTCAGTAAAATACTGTTTCTTTTAGTGTTTTTATAATTTATTTAGTTATTTTTGTGTTATCACTCATGAAAAATGGCCCACCACTGCTTCTGCTCCGGTCTGCTATAGTCCTCCCTATATGAGTCCTCTGCTGTGAGAGGACATTACTCCAGCCTACGAAAAAGCATGTCCAAACCGTCCTATCTTCCTGTCAGCACCAGTGTCTACCCAGGTCCCAGATTAAAAACGCAAAAAAAAAACACACACAAAAAAAAGAAAGAGAGGCCGCCGAGAAAAGTGGCCTGCTTCGACTCTTCGGACTCATGTCAAAAATGTTTCAGTCCCGACGGTAATTTGCTGCTCGGGCCTGCGATCCTTTCACTGCCGAGTTCAAAGACGCGCAGATATGAAAGGAAGGGGAATGACACTTAGTCGTGGGTAGTGAGAGATTTCTTGACCACTGACACGCGATCTGAAGAGCGGCGTTTGGCGAGGGATGTTCTCTCTCTTGTCTGAGCCACTGTGCTAAAGGCAGCGGGTGAAAAGTCGGTGTCCAATGACAAAATAGGGCTTAGTAAAACAAATTGACACAACTCCGAAAGAATGCGCAGTCACTCTTCAAACAGACGCCATTAGACACAACACGATACTTGAGTTGTGTCCGTCAAGTTCAAGGATTGAAAAGGTACAACAGCAGGACAAATTTGGAAGTCGAATTTATGAATTATTTTGATTTGGCACAGTTTCATACAAGAGACTTATTTAGAGATTAGTGTGTGTTTTTGAGAGAGATGGCCCTGATATGTAAACAACAAAATATCAAAACTCTGTATGCCCATACTCCTCACACAGAGCTTGAAGAATAAGGTAATCTAAGTCTACACTTAGACCAACAAATAAAGAGACTGACTAAACTAGGTCCAAACCGTGACTTCAAACCTAAAGAAGGTCTAAACAAGACAAGTCAATACCAAGGCCAATAGATGAAGATTTCATATTTGACAAACAAGTGCTGTGTCAGGCAACTACCCAAGATGAAGTCCTCACTTTCAAGGCGTCATTTTGAAATATTGATTGATGCCTTTGTCATGACACGGCACAGTTAAAATGAAGATGAATGTGGTAATTATTAAGATACACCTCTTGTTAATGAAGTGCAGCAGTTCAGATGATCTTAAACACATGGCTGAATCATGCATCTGGAAACCTGCAGGTTCTGATGAGTGCAATGTTGATTGGATTTAAAGCCAATTTTAAGTTGAGTCTCGAAGGTGGTAAACGTAGAGCATTCTCATGTGGGGTAGGCGACGTCAGGCCCGGGGTCAGGCCCTCCAGTATAGAACCTCTGACCGTTGAGATAATTTTGGGAAATATTACTACACAAATTAACAATGCAGAAAATACTGTCAATTTCTTTCAAACTTCCCAGGAAATACACCCGATTAGGTAATTTGTGATGTATAACATTAGCATTTGTACAAAGTGGTGCTTTATTTTGGGCTACAAGGGGGGACAGCCCTTGGTGTTGGAAGAAAATTGTCTCTATCAAGCAACCTTGCCTAACTGTCTTAAAGTAAGTAGGATGCTGTTCCACAGGTTACAGCCCCTGACTGTCAGAACAGACTGTCCCCAACTAAATCTGTTCGAGGTCTACAAACTTTACCTTTCTGGTCTTCAGCATATGTTCGGGGTCTGGACATATGCAGTCATAGCTCTTATCCATGTAACATTAGTAGAGGTTTATTTACAGAGCAGAACTGATCAATGGAGCAATCATGTAGCCAGATTTTCATTAAATGTGTAGTTTATACAATTCATTCAAATGGTAATTCAGCCTTAGATTTTAAGTAAATTGAGAGGATGAAAATGCTGTAGGGTCCAGACTAAAGTCTCTATATATTGGACCCAGGCTCCTCTAACCATGGACCTTGTGGCTTTTACAGAGCAGAGGTTGATCTCAGATTTCTGAATTCCCGTAATGGTAGCACTGGTGGTGCGAGTACATGGGATATTTTTTATAGGGCTTATACAAGAAGCCATTTTAATGCCATGAGCTTTTCGTTTCTTAAGATTTGCAAAGATTCCATCAAACAGAAAAATGTAAATATTAAAATAGAAATTGGAAACAACTGGCAACTTTTGGTATACAATTTTAGACCAGTGGTTATCAACTGGTGAGTGGGTCGTGAGCCTTACCTGGGGAACATTTTTTATATATTTATCTGCTAAAAAGACCCAAAAACATTCCAGAGTCTGTTAGAATGAATTAGCTGTCTATGATTACTAAAGGTTCCCACACAGTAGAGCATTTTAAATCTTTTAAGACTAAACATCTGTGCACAGACCACACACACTTAAGGACAGACATGAGGACACACATACACACACATGAGCAACACACCCACCACAGATCATGCCATGACAGAAAGTTTTTATTGAGCCATGCCGAATCAGACTAAAGACCTGGCTAAAACACATCCTCTAGTGTGTGTCCAGCTTTAACGCTTATTCAATTATAATTTGTAAGAAAATACAGTATTTTACAATATTTAGGTGTATTTGGATCGCGAGGCTCTATAGAGTGATGGTGGGTCCTGACACCATACCAGTTGGGAATCACTGTTTTAGACCATGTTTTTTTGTATTTTTGACAAACTTATGACACAAAAATGCACAAGCACAGTCGTTTGTTCTGAGAATTTACATTTAATACCAGTTGGAATCAAATATAATGTTTTTTAATGACCCGCGTTATAGTGATTAGTCGTCTGTACAGTAAATAAAAAATAATCTCTTCATACTGCATGTTTTGTTCACATTCCTCTGAACACGGCTGAGCCAAGGTTGGAATTAAGGCGAGATAGTGAATAGGAAAAAATAATTATTGAGTGATAACAATGTTAAACTTTTGTTATATACAGTATTAGCAATAAATTAGGATAGGAATTAAATATTGAAAAATCCCTCTTAGTAAATCTTCAAAATATTGTTAAGTCCAAGACTGGAAGACTGGAAAGTTTGGAGTCTGTGTGAGTGACTAAAGTGGACATATGGTCGCCTCAATGTGAGAAAAATGCATTCAAGTAATAATTTCCCATATACAGTAGTTCTATGGAAAAACATTGATTCAGTGCAATCTCCTTGTTCTACAGATGGTCATTAATTTGTTTCCAAGTGAAAGTTTATATCTTAAGAGAGTGAACGGGCCAAAACCTGAAAACTGAGTCAAGCGAATCTGACTGGGGCTGAACACTGCTGGCATTTCACAAACCGATTAGCCCTGATTCCATTACCTGTGTGTGTCTGAAAAGCGAGAGACTGTGAGAATTTCCTGGATGCTTCGGAGATGTCGTGGCCTGCGTTAAAATCCATGAATTCCTTTGTGTTTCCAAATTGTGTCAAACCTGGATCACACCTGCGCACACCTGTCCATCCATTGTGCAAGTCCTGTACCATAAACAGCAGCCGTTCAGAACGTCACTTACCACATTCCACAGCTGGGCAACATCTGTAGTAATTAGTGTGCTAATAACACGGTATTGTGAGTGTGAAAGTGCCTATCCGGTTCAGTGGAAAGCTTGGCACACGGCAGCTAGGCATCATTATGATTAAAAAATGCCTTCAAGCTTGGAAGAAATGTAGCAATATGGTGCGCTGCACAGTGGTGTAGTCTTCATTTTTCTGGTGGGTATACTGTGATTTTTAGCTGGCCCCCCGTCGCACACGAGGTGGGGGAGGTAATTTCCCAGCAGAAAAAATATTAATGACACATTCATTATGTAGGATAATAACATGAAAACTGGACAGCTTTTTAATGTACATAGGCTATTTTATTTTTTATGTAATGGGCTAATTTTGTTTCAGGGGCCCCAGTCCCTTGATTCCCTTGCTCCGCCCCTGCAGCACTCAGAATCAGTCTATGAGCCTTGGGCCTGACTGCACATTGTTCAGGAGAACGTAGGGCTGGGCAAAAAAACGATTTAATCGATTTATCGATTTTGTAGCTAAAATCGATTTTTATTTTGCAAATTCGAGTTTTAATTAACAGCAGCAAAAAACAATCATGTCTGGTGTCGGTGCACCAGACATGATCCGGGCCCAGGTCATGTCTGGGGAATTCTTCGGACAGCTCTGTCGTCAGGAGTTAACCCCTGGTGAAGCGCCTCTCCCAACACCGGCGAAAAACATCTTAGGGTCTGACCTCAGCAGAGTATTTGCACAGGGAGGAGACGGGTCACTCTATAGAGGACAGAGATACATGTCTGTTAGACAAAGAGCAGCGGTGGTTTGAGAGATTTGTCGAATTCCCTTTTATTCCATTCGTCTACTTTAGTCTAATATTTCCTAATCTTTAGAAATAATAAACACATATGAAGCAGTAAGAATTTTATTATGGGGCATTAAAAATGTTGTTATACAACAAGTAAGTTAAACTGTTTATATAACGTAAAATGTAATTTGAAACTATTAAATTATTAAACCCATTAAAATAATAAAATTACACAATAATATTCTTTTATTTCACGGTCTATCATCATAAAGTTACTTCTATTTTGAAATATAAATAGTCTAATCAATTTGTAAACGTGTTTCATGTAAATGGGTAAAGCAGTGTTAGTGAGTGCAAGTCGGCCATATTGAATCACCACATTGAATATTTCAGGTGGCTAACATGCTTTTCTGAATGAGGGGGTCCTAGACTACATTCATTGTAATCACCAGATTTGGTGCTTGTACCACAAAGTGGATCATTTGTCTCTAAAGTATGGACCTAAACGCCCCCGCTATCACCTGCATCTTCATGTACAGTAATCAAAGTTCTCATTTCTCATGTCTGTCTCTCGATGTCCCACGACATCACATGACTTGTCCCACTTTCACTACGATTTGAGGTGGTCACCTTATTCTCAACTGGTGCAACTTGAAAGACAAGCTGCAATCCAGATCAAAATATGAATTTCAACTAATAAAAAATAACGATATGCTGCTTCGTCCCGTTTTGGCTTTCAGTCTCTTAAGATAAGATAAGATAAGATAGTTCTTTATTGATCTCAAAATGGAGAAATTTAACAGCTCTTAAGACAGGATCACACAGGGGGGTGCAAAAAGTCAGGTAAAATAATAATCTCTAGGTCGAATTGTATGAAATGGAGAATAAAAATATTGTATCAGAGTTATCATTGCAGGTGAATATATATAATAAATAACTGTTTACATTTAGATGGTTGATAAAATATGTTCTTTCTGTTTGATTAATAAACAAATTGAAATGATATATTGACATATAATTGACAACAAATAGAGTGTGGAGTTAGATATGTGCCACTAGTATCAACACTAAAGCAAAACCCAATCCGTCAGAAGTGTAAAAGCGTAAAAGGTGACATTAACACTCTGTTGCTAATGACTGTGTGAGTTGCGTTCCCACAGAATCACGGGAACCTGCCGCGGCACAAGCCAAGGTTTGTTCAGAGCCAGAGGAGTCGCACCACAGCCACAAGTGTGGCTTCCTCTGTCTCATTACAATAAAGTTTATTATATGCCGGGTGTTACAGCTGCAAGATATAAGGAAAAAAGGCATTGTACAGGACATAGGTGATGCAAGCAGTGGTGGGCAGTAACAAAGTAAATGTACTAAGTCCTGTACTTCAGTAATATTGGCTTACATTTGTAATGCGCTTTACAAGCCTGTGTTTCTCAAAGCGCTACACTGGTGTCATTATTCATTCACTCTATACTTGGTGGTGGTAAGCTACTATTGTAGCCATAGCTGCCCTTAGGTAGACTGACAGTAGAGTTTTTGAGGATTGAGTAGTATTTTTGTTGACAATTTATTACTTTCTACTCCACTACATTTGTAAAAAGGGGGAAAGGGAATGTTATTTGTATAGCCCTTTATCATATGACACAGTCACACCCAAAGCGTTCACACATGAAAGGGAGGGGGGCTCATTCACTCCATGCCGATGGTGGTAAGCTACTATTGTAGCCACAGTTTCCCCTGGGGTAGACTGACAGAAGCGAGGCTGCTCACATCTGCGCCAACGGTCCCTCCGACCACCACCAACCACTCACACATAGGCATTGGGTGAAGTGTCTTGCCCAAGGACACAACAACAGTCTGCACCTGCAGGAGCCGGGATTCAAACCCCCGACCTTCCGATCATGAGACGAGTGCAGACAAGTTGGTCGCGTTGTGTTTTTTTCTCTGATTTGTTAACCTAAATCAGAGGACCCCCTTGAAAAGGAGATGGTTCATCTCAAGGGGCTATTCCTCTAAATAAATGTTAAATTTAATATCATCATCATTCCACTCCGGAACAGAAGGTGGCGCTGTGAAGATGTATAATTCAATGCCACTAACCACACAATGGTTTGTCCCTCAAGTGTTTACTCATTTAGTCTGAATATGTGTTGTTTTTCTATTCTTGGGTCATTTATATCAGAGTGAACTGAATAGGAAAAGACTTAAGTACATCTTTACAAGTATTGTATATTCATATGTTTCATGTTTTTGAAGGTGATTAAAAACACTCATTTAAAATGAAATGTACTTTTACTTCCAACACTTAAAGGTGCACTATGTCACTTCTTAAGTGAAAAAAACAACCTTGATAGTAGTATGTATTTGTCTTTTTAGTGACCCGGTGTCTGTATGAGTGCGGCATGGCACCTTTAGTTTCCATCACAGCGGCATCTATGATGCTCCAGGATCTATTGTTTTAGGGTTTCGTACCAGAAACACTACACAATAGATCCTGGAGCATCATAGATGCCGCTGTGATGGAAACTAAAGGTGCCATGCCACACTCATACAGCCAATGGGTCACTAAAAGGATAAATACACACTAATATTAAGATATATTTCCCCCCTTAAAAGTTACATAGTCCACTTAATACTTAAGTATAAGAAATTTCTTCAGTAATTGAACCAGTATTATCTGTACTTTTACTCAAGTAATGAAGTACTTCGCCCTGTTTAAAATAAATGTGTTGAAGACATTTTAGAATTCAGACCCAGGGCCCAGGCTTATCCAACTCATGAGCGAAATCTCCCCAAAATCTCCATAATCATCTCATTTACTGAACCTGCCATATTAATATTGGCACTCTTGTGTCTTAAGGTACGTCATTGTATTGTCATATTATGTGTTCATATAAAAAATATGGCATTTTTTGCTAAAAAATTGCCATATTTTTGGTGATGAAATCTAATAATGGATAGAGCCAGGTCTAAATGTATGGTTTATTTTATTGATACATTAGTTACAAAGATTTTTCAAAGGAGATTATGGATATCCAGATTTTATTTAGTTATTACTGAATAAATCAGTTTTTATGGTTTGAAACTCAATAAATCAGGCTAGGAACGAAATATTGAAAAATAATTATGAAAAAACCTTCAAAATATTATTAAGTACAAGACTGGAAACTTTGGAGTTTGAAGGAGCTACTAAAGTGGAGATGTTGTTTCCTCAATGTGAGAAAAATGCAATTTGAGTAAGTTGAAGTTATAATTTCCCATAGCCTATAGTTCGAAAATCAGTGCAATTAAGGTCCTAATTGTACAGATTAGGTCATTTATTTGTTTCCAGGTGAAAGTTTGTATGTGAAGACAACAAAATGGCCCAAAACCTGAAGCGTTTAAATCCTTTCAAGGAACAATTCTACTTTGACAATGCTGCCCTCTATTGGTCCTAAGACAGACAAAACCTTACTACATTGATTTTGCTCTGTACTGCCATCCCATTACACTCTACAAATCTTTTCATAAGAATGGCAGAACCTATTTGGGCGAGCTTAGGTCAAGTTTCATGTATTCCACGGTCAGAGCAGATTCCCGTGGGAACTGGACCGAAGTGTGAAGGTAGAAGCTTTTATGAGGTGTGAGGCATCGACACATGAAGCAATTGGGGATCAAATTAATGCAAATTTATAGAATAGGAAACTGTGGAAATCTGTCTGTTCTTGTGTGGGAAAAGCAGTTTCAACATTTAAACTAACTTCTATCTAATCTAAGGAAGGATGGATTTGACATTGCTTGGACATTTCATATGTTTGAGTGAATGTGGAGCCCTCTGAGGCAAAGTTGTTTTTGTGATACTGGGCTATACAAAAATAAATTGATTGATGGTTGATTGATAAAAACAGAATTGCACTGGCCCCTCTCATCTGCCCTGCTCAGCTAGACTTCCCTGTTGAACATTTAAAACAACTCATAAACAAATCATATATTTTTGCATTCATACATACAGTATTTGCAAACTTACCTTAAAACAGAAAAAATGCATGGAACTTACAAATGTGCAAAAGTTCAGTGTTAGCTATAATTTCCCTGTTTTTTCTGTTTTTTCTGTTTAAACACTGCATTACATTTTTGGACTCTTATGTTAGTTTTCATATTTTATGAAATGCATAAACTTTTGGCCACAATTGTATATTCAGACTAACTGAGTAAACATAGTGACATTAAATTACAAATCTGCACAGCGCCACCTTCTGTTCCGGAGTCGACATGATAATGGTATTAAATCAGAGAAAAAACCACAACGTGAACAACTTGTCTGCACTCCGTAATTAACAAGAGCTTTTTTACAAATGTAGTGGAGTAGAAAGTAATAAATTGTCAACAAAAATACTACTCAATCCTCAGAAACTCTACTGTCAGTCTACCTAAGGGCAGCTCTGGCTACAATAGTAGCTTACCACCACCAAGTATAGAGTGAATGAATAATGACTACAGTGTATCGCTTTGACAAACTTGTGACACAGGCTTGTAAAGCGCATTACAAATGTAAGCCAATATAAGTACAGTACATAGTACATTTACTTTGTTACTGCCACTGCTTGCATCCCCTATGTCCTGTACAATGCATTTTTCCTCATATCTTGCAGCTGTAACACCCAGTGTCAGTCTATAATAAACTTTATTGTAATGAGACAGAGGAAGCCACACTTGTGGCTGTGGTGCGACTCCTCTGGCTCTGGACAAACCTTGGCTTGTGCCGCGGCAGGTTCCCGTGATTCTGTGGGAACGCAACTCACACAGTCATTAGCAACAGAGTGTTAATGTCACCTTTTATCACTCACTTCACACACCAGACAACTGGGTTTGAAGCTCAACTCTCTCTGGCACACTTCCATAAGCCATTTTTACTAACCCTATAG
This sequence comes from Lesueurigobius sanzi, assembly GCA_900303255.1. Classification (NCBI taxonomy): domain Eukaryota; kingdom Metazoa; phylum Chordata; class Actinopteri; order Gobiiformes; family Gobiidae; genus Lesueurigobius; species Lesueurigobius sanzi. The sequence continues at coordinate 15,831 of OMNZ01015864.1, forward strand.
TCTAACAATGCTATAGGGACTGTGACTGATCATGACCAAATCGGCTCTTTTGAACGGCTCTTTTAGGTGAATGGCTTGATCTGGATCATGATTGTGAAAAGAGTCGGATCGTCTTTTCAGTCAATTTTGTATACATTCATCCAGAATGGACTCAATAATCAGCAGCACAAGTGTAAGATGTTTGCACTAAAATGATTTGTCAGGCAGGTGTAGCCTCTTTTCTTTCATTGTAGAACAAAATTTTATTCACATACATATTTGTCGAAGGGTAAATCATTCCCATCATAATTTTGAATCATTTTAATAAAAGTGTGTGGCCAGTGATCAGGTCTATGGACTATGAGTCCAATTTTTAGGGGGCAATATATTTTAGCAAATCCATTTCATCTTGAAAGGCAAGTTATAATAATAACAATGGAATAGAGAACAACAGGCTGAATAGGTGTGTGGTATGCTAACATAACACAACGTAGTAGGGATGGACCAAAAGTCATATTCCGATTAGGTTGAATATCGATATACGATATATATCCCCATATTTTTTTCCGCAATGTAAGTGAGAGCTGTGAAATGAAATGTTCAGTCCAAGTCAAAGCCAAATATTTTTATTGAAAACTCACTATAAAATGTAAACATAAACACTGTATAACAAAGCTCTGTAAGGTGCACATTTAAATAAATAATATAAGATAAAAATATCTTAAATAAAAATAGCCTATAAAATAAAATAGGTCAATCTTTTTCTGAGGGCAGCATTTATATATAAAGAGATAACAAAATAAAGTGCTCAGTTTTTAAACATCAGCTGTCAGTTGAATTTGAACAATATCGATATATGGTCTAATTCCATATCTCATTTCAAATATATTGATATATCTTAAATATCGATATATCAGCTCTACAACGTAGTAGCAGATATACAAGCCTAGAGTGCCCTCTCGCAGCTGTCTGTGTGACAATAACCAACATGTGAAATTATAATAAGTCTCACCGGAGTATAAGTCGCAGGACCAGCCAAACTATGAGAAAAAGTGTGACTTATAGTCTGGAAAATACGGTAATATGAGTTCTCTGACTGGCAATATAAAAAGCAGTTAGTTTTTGGAACAGCTCTTTGACATGAATGGATCCCAAAGACTCGGCTCCCTCTAAAGAGCCATGAATCCCATCACTACAATGTTAAGCTTTATTCAAGGATTAAAAATATGACAATATTAACCAGGGCTTGACATACCGTTCATTTGCTCAAGTCTCCAATTAGAGATTTTATGAAATATAAGTAAGCTGTTTGTCAAGTTTTGATGTAAAATTTGTTATATTACATTTCTATCTATAAAGTTAGTTTTGACTTCAAATATGGTTTAAATGTTATAAGATCATTGTAAAGATTTTCAAATAAAATGGGAAAATCTTGGATGACTGAGAGCCAACAAAAACATGGTGTTTATAACCAAGAATTTTTTAATTGTGTACCAAATTTTGAGTAGAGTACATTTGAAATCCTGACCAAACTCATCTACTTACAGTATAGATGGGTTTGAGTCAAGTAAAGCTGGACACACACTTTTTAGCCAGATTTTTAGTCTTAGGAGGCGTTGCTCAATAAAAACTTTCTCTCATGGCATGATCTGTGGTGGGACTCCTCATGTGTGTGTGTCCTCATGTCTGTCCTGAAGTGTGTGTTGTCTTTGCACAGATCTTTAGTCTCAAAAGATTAAAAATCCTCTAGTATGTGGTCACCTTTAGTAAGTAAGTACTATAAGTTGCACTTTTTCTCATAGTTTGGCTGGTCCTGCAACTAATACTCAGGTGCGACTTATATATTAATTAATATGTTAGTTATGTCCAGTTTCAGGCTGTGAACATGGGAAAATGGGACCAACGGCACAAGTCCCAAGTGCCGAGAGGACGTCGCACCCAAGTGAGAAGTGTGGCCTCAGTGGGTGTCAAAGGCCGCCGGCAAACTTTTACTGGTGCTTAGAAACTGTAGTTAGGATTTAGAATTAGCCCGCTCACACTACAGACACTACAGGCAAAAGTCCATTTGTTCAATTGTCAGATTTTGGGCCAATAGAATCTCTTAACATAAATGTTCTTCTGATTATTGCACTGATTCAACTCCATAGATTTACACAGCAAATTGTAACTTCAAAGGCCACTTTCTCAAAATGCATTTTTCCTAAACTCTTGCACTACATCTCCACATAAGTAGCACTTAAAGCATCAAACTTTACAGTGTTGGACTTTACAATATTTTTCAATATTGAATTTTTAGAATGATTTATTTTTGAACTCCGAAAAGCAAGGCAAAATTAGATTTTTTTTTTTTTTTTTTACAGATTTATTCACTACTATTTTATTCAAATATTAATCAAGATATCCTAAATCTCCTCTGAACAAATGCTAACATACAGTGGTGTTCAAAAGTTTACATACTCTGACAGAATTTCATAGAATATAAATGATAGCACAAAAACCTTTATTTCACTCATTGTTAGTGGTTGGTGAAGCCATTTATTGTCAATAAATGTTTTTTATGCTTTTCAACTGGAAACTAGCCAAAATGTCCCTGATCAACATAGTTTACATATTGTGCATCTTGAAACAAAGTTTCAGAGAGTCCAATTTATTTCAGCTGAAGTGAGTTTTTCTTTGCTCCTGAACTATTTTCCTGGCAGTTGTTGAAGGTCATGTAAACATTAGATCAGGGACATTTGAGTAGTTTCTGTTTCATTATGATTTCAAAAGAGTAAACTCTTCTTTGACAATAAATGGCTTCACACAAACCACTAACCATGAGTGAGAAAAAGATGTTTGTGTTATCATTCAAATTCTATGAAAAATGGCCTAAAAATTTAAATTAGATTTAAAGGGTATGTAAACTTATGAGCACAACTCTATAAACAAAATCTGGCTTTATCCATTATGTAGGCTTTGTTGCTGAAAATATAGGCAATTTTGGCCATTTTTAGGCATGAAATGCCAGATTTCTATATGAAAATATAAAATGGCATGAAACTTGCAATACATTTTTTTTCTCATACTTATGTCAGTAATATACAGCAAAAGTTTCAAATCCATATCACTCAATTTATATTTTTCCCTGATTAAATTCACCATAAATTCAAATCTGGTTCTATCCATTATTTAGATTTAGTCGCCGAAAACTTGCAATACATTTTTTTTCTCATATATTTGTTTGTGAAGGTTCTCAGTCGTACAGGAGTTGTCCATCATAGGCAAAAATTCTTCAGTCTTCATCTGTACTCTGTAGTTGAAGTGTAGGACGTTTCGATCTTACTCCAAATTCGATCTTACTTCTTTGCAGTAAGATCGAAAAATCCTACACTTCAACTACAGAGTACAGATGAAGACTGAAGAATTTTTGCCTAATATGTAAGTAAAATACATCAAAAGCCTTAAATCGATATCACTAAATGTACATTTTTCTTTATTCCCCTGCAGTGTCTCGCCTTAAACGATAAAACTTCTCTTTACCCAGTAGATTTTAACCCCTGAAAAAGATGCTGATGGGAGAAGAGTGATATACATCGGTTTGTTATTCTTTGGGTTTGCAGCTAATGTTGTTTTACAAGCATCCACTTTCAAAAATACTTCCTAAAAGGGAAACATGTTCAACATTTTGAAAACTATTGAATGAGGTACAAGAATTACAAACTAACAAACAAAATTACAAACTCTGCCATTTTATGCTTCTTTAGTGTCACTGTGCAGTTTTTAATCCAAAAAATGTGGATTTCAAAGTACAGATACCTGCTCTAAAATGTAAAAAGTCTAAGTCAAAAGTATCCATCATGAAATGAGTACTTTTTAGTACGACCAAACGAGGGACAGATGGTCACCCTCGATACTTCTCTCTTACGAGAAGTTGTACAGTTTAATATCAAACGCGAAAGTGTAACTTTAAAAGAAAACACAAAAAGACAATAATTGATTTCATTTTCCATTTTATTGCCTAAAGTTATAAATACATCCAAATATAATACTATTTACACTGTACATAATGCATTTGCAACAGATTTAAGCTCATTTGCAGCCGTGTCCAAGAGGGGTCGCTGTTAAGTCTTTACCAGGGCCGCCACAGGGGTGCAGGGTTTGTCAGGACCCCCCTGGGAGGCGGCTGTAGGGGCAGGTGCAGCCCTGTGGTGGGCGTGAAAGAGACAGGAGCCGGGAGTGTGGACAAACTGCTGCTACAAGACGGAGGTGTCGGAGGAAACGTGAAATGACAAGTGTAGGACACGATAGGGGGCGACGTGGAGTAACTTGACAGCGGCGAGAACCACGGGGAATGAGGAGGGGAGAGGTAGTCGTGGAGCGGGGTGGAGCAGTGAGGAGAGCGGCTAAATGAATGCGACACGAACGGGAATTTGATTGAATCTTCTTTCTTGTCTGACGAGTAACTGGAGTCCAGAGGAGCAGGGTTGTGGCCTAGTCTCTGCTCCAGATCCGGGTTCCAAGGCGGCGGCGGCTGGGCTTCGGTGTGCCGCTTTAACCCTTCGATGAGACTGGTCCTCTGTGCTGGACTGACGTTGTGCATGTAACTGGCCAACTCAAACATGCACTGTTTGAAACCAGCATTCTCCACAGTGAACACAGAAGGCTCTAAGTGAGGGGGACTCACTTCTGGAGCCTGTGTTATCTTTACGCCATCTGAAAATGTAGAATATGTAGAAAACACAATCAATACAGTTAATAAGCTCAAGAAGTGAAAGTTATTAAGTTGATGGCCTGGAAAAAAGCTCATCCCGCTATGAATTTAAAATAAAAGGAATTGAGATATTTTTTTTAAATAAATATAGGTTTTCTTTATATAGCTGCAGTTTGGCTAAGTTGGCCTACTTACCATTTGCCCCAGTGGTCCACTTGTGAAGATACTCAACAGCAAGGTCCAAAATCTCAGCCTTTTCTATTTTGGGATTTTGTAGGCGCTGACAAAAGAGAGAAAAAAAATAAATCATAGATTATAATTTAGTAAAGTGATTTTTTTGTGGATCGTTTTAGTCTATTTCCAGAAAAACTGAGATACAAACAGAAAAAAATGAGATGCTCATCATTAAAGAAATGTTGTGATGCAACTAAAATAGCCAACATTTTAAAATGAAGTTGCAAAGCACCCTTTTGCAAACCTGTGGATCCGGACCTGGGTTCATTCAATTTAGAAAGCTCCATTTGGGACACTTCAGGAGTTTAGGGCTATCATAAAACGGAGGAAGGAAGCAGGCTAATCGTCAAAGAGAAGAGCTGCCATGTGGGATGTTTTGAGGTGCCGAAAGTGCAGTTAACTCAAACAAATGGTGTGACTTTTCTATTCTTACTGGATCAGATGTCGAGTTCAAAAGAAGAGTCCTCAGTTCAGCCAGGCTATGATTAATCCGATCTCTCCGCTTCTTTTCCACAACAGGTTTTAATATCTAGAAACAAAAAATATTCAGAGAGAGGAGGTTGTAAAATAGAAAAGTTGATAACATATAATTATCTTTGACTGAAAAATGGGTGACTAAAAAGTGTGCCAAAAGATAGTATTGGTTTTAAACAGTAGTTATCATTAATATTTAATGAAAATGAATTAATGATTTACTTAAATTAAAGTACTTCCAGAGAAACTTAAATTTCAAAGATAGATTTAAAAATAGTTGTACCAATTATGCCATTAAAAAGCTTGTAAGTCACATTTTTTGATTAAAATAAGTTTCCAAGGAGTCTTACCCTCTTTCTACTCCGGCTATCCTCTTGCACGGAGTTTTGAAAAGTCTTTGTCATTTTGCAAGGCTTCAGTTCTCCACGGTATCCAAAGCCTCGGAGTGACAGCAGCAAAAAAAATCCCCAGAGGCTTGTGCGAGCATCTTAAATAGGCCTCGCGCTGCCTCCGGGGGCCACGCGCAGCCTCCGATTGGCTGACAAGTGCCAGTGATGACACCTCAATGAACAACTACGGATGACGCCTCAGTGTAGCATCTTTAGCTCAGCAAATCAGAGTAAATTTCTAAATGAAATTATTATTTTCACGATTTTGTATTTTTGTTTTTTGTAACAGTTCTATTAATTCGTCAAGCTACTTGTTTTTATAGACCTGAATAAAATAAAAGCGTAAATGTTGCCAAAATCACAATTTTACATCGTTTTGACTTAGGAAAATGAGTGTTTGTGTACCTTTTAACTTGTTTCTTCACTTAAAATGCTCATTTCTTGTCTCCATTTGGTAGCTTCAATGAAGTGAAGACACGTGGATCCAAACTCTGAAATAATGCGCAAAAATATAACACACAGAATGATCATATAAAACATATATGGCAATAAATAAAGCGATACTTGTGTTCGTTTTATATTTTATTCTCTTGTTGTGTATTCTTTTGCAAAAGCCAACCATGGCAGCCTACTCAGATCTCACCTGCTGTTAGCTTACTGTGCTAACTCACAAATAACAAATAAATCCAGACTGACTTATCAATTTATCCAATGTGCGAACTTTCCCATAGCGTAAGTTGAACTATGGGAAAGTTTCACTGTGGCCCGTGGGAAAAGAAATAGGTGTCAAATTGAGCAGGTTTTATGATGTGTGAGATTAGCACTTTGCATCAAGTGTAGAAAATGGCCAAATGAGCTGAAAAACCCGCATAACTTAGTTCTTTATCTTCATACACATCTTACCTTCATTAATCAACCGTTAAATTTGCTGTGTGCGCTTTAGTTTAACATGAATTGTGGTGAAAACAATTAGCATAGCAGAATTATGCTAATACCGGAAATGTCTTCAACATAACATTATATTTCAAAATAAAGGCTGTGAGCTTGAGTTTGGGTCATTAAAATGTATCTATATTTAAGTTTAATTGTTAACACTTCATTAGGCTTGTGTTTTTTTTAAATAGCCTAAATTTTAGTCTACGTCAATTTTTATTTTTATTTTCTTTTCTTTCACGGAATCCAAATTTATAAGCGTGGAAAAGGGACCAAAGTATGTTTTTGCAGTTATCCGTGACTTTTAGGAAATGGAGAATAAGGTTTTTTTTTTTGATTATTAGAATATAAATGATAAAGCATACTTACACAATTGAAAAACAGCCAGGGTGTACAATACAAAGCAAATAGATAGCACACAAGCAATAACAAGGTAAGATGTAAAAAGAGAAGCCTAATAATAATCAAATCAATAATAAATAAAAATGTCAACAGCTAGGCCAGAAATATTCAAGTGACATCCAGTGATGGGGGTCACGTATTACAAAGGTGACTTGGTATTAGGCCTAATATTAGTCATCGCAATCCAAGCAACTCAAGTTGACAAATACGTAGGCTATATAAGCACAGAGCCTGCCCTACATTATCAACACCAATACCAGCGATGGCAAAGGAGAGTTGGAGAATAATGTGTTACTGGTCCCACACAGTCACGAGGGCGCACGAGCGAACATTGGGGCCACGGGGCAAACGGCACAAGGCTGGTTTGTTAAGCCCCGAGCCGAGGTGTTGGGGCAGACTTTAACACCCCAGTGCTAAGTGTGTCTGTCTCGGGTCAGCCTCACGCCTCGAAAATCATCAGGTGTGTTGGCTCGGCTAGCCTTGACTCTTTTTTTTTATGTTTCTGGGAGAGTGAGTGATACAGTCCATGAGGCACGATATTGGAAAGACACGGTCCCTTTCACGCGCACTAAAGAGCAGAGTTGTGAGCTGCTCCTCACTAATTAGTTTCTATAGGCTCCAAGGGGCGCCTTGAGACTCATGGCACAAGTCCTTTGCGCTTTTACGCGCACACGCAGGGCTTAAAAAGTAGCAGGGTCCAATCTGATGATGTACTATTCATTTATTTTGGAATTAAATAATGAAAGCAAGTTTAGCAACAGACATTTTTTTGTCAAATTAATCTGGAAATAATGTGAATTTTTAGCGACAAAAGATAATATGTAATCGAACTAAAGCATGGCAAAACTGCAGGTCTGGCCCACAACTGAAATGCCAAGTCAAAACTAAGGAAAGAGGACTCGCCCAAATGGGCAAATGTGAATTAAACATGGTCTAAATGTTATGTTAAGCACCATCATCTTTTGATTTACACCTAAGTTCAGTTCATGGGTGCAGTGTTCTCCCTGATGGTCTGTCATGTTATTTTAACATTGCCATGGTTAATATGGCTTTGTTCGCTCATGCAGGTGGGAACCACTGCCTTGTCACTTCAGAAAGTGTCTGCTTATAGCCAAAAGTATTTGCCAAATGTTAGAAAAGGTTGTGTTTGTGTTTTTTCCCCCTTATATTTTAAGACGAAAAAATGCAGAGGATAGTTATACTTTTCTAAACTTGTCATAGTCAAAGCATGGTAAGGCAAGTTTATTTGCAGAGCACCATTTATGCAAGGCGATTGCTTCACATTTGCATAAAATCACAAGAAGGAAAATACAATCAGTAAAATATTAATAATAATCTTCAGGAATGATCCAAATTTAATATACTATAATTATCCTCTATGTTCAATGTATGTTTTGAGATGTGCATAAATGCCACTTTTTCAAGCCAAACAGACTGGTTCATCGCTGTGTTTAAATGCTAAAATGCCCAGTTCACACCTAAAGAGCAATTACAAGTGTGAACAACTCCTGCTCGGCCCTGGGCGCACCCCTGCCTCTGCTGCTCTCTCTGCCGCGTGAGTTCTGGCCTCTAACCAAGTTCTGAATGCAACCTGTTTCTTTGTTTGCTTTCATTCGTTTCAAAGATTAAAGTATAAGTCAGGCTCCGCTGCCTTGAAGTTTTGTGCTCGCTTTCTATCCACTGCATTTATGTCCGGCCTGATCCGAATAATGGGCTAAAGAGCACAGATAACACTGGGATGATCCGATCAGAGGCATGCAACTGGGAGATTAGGAGGCTTTTCAACTCAGATAATACTTCCGTTTTAAAGTAAAAGAGAGCGCTCTTGGCGTGGCCTCCGAGTCGCACACTGGTCTCCACTGCAATGACGCACATGACGCACCAGTGAGGGCTGTGCGGGTCTAGTGAGTTTGTGTTATTACAGCAACAACACAAACCTCTGCAGACAATTATTATTATAGATTTGTGAAGGTGATTGTTATTATTATTATTATATTTTGATGTCTATTTTGTGAATCTAAGGTCTCAAACCAAAACTAAAGCAAATATAAAGGGAGGAGCTGAGCTACAGGATACAAAAAGCTGTTAGGCTACAACAGCCAACTCCGTTGTAAAACAAAAGGAGATAAAAGTGCTCCCTAAAGCCTATGGCCTGGCTACAGCCAACAACAAAACACAGACATTTAGGGAAAAGTACTCCCCATTTTAGAGAAATATATATTTACACAGCTTCAGTGGTGGAAAGTAACGAAGTAAAAAGATACAAAAAAATATATACTGTAGGTACTTTTACTTTACTTTAAATCAATTTTATTGTGAATACTTTTTACTTCACTACAATTTAAAGCTTAATTGTATCTGTACTTTCTACTGCACTACATTTTTGAACTGCAGTAAAAGTTAAAGTATTTTATTTTCAAAGTGACGGATGGACTGGTTTAGTCCTGGTTTAGACTTGGTTTAGTGGTTTACTCGTTTAGACCTAGTTTAGACCTGGTTTAGACCTGGTTTACATGGTTTATACCTGGTTTAGTCCTGGTTTAGACCTGGTTTTGTCCTGTTTATACCTGGTGTAGTCCTGGTTTATACCTGGTTTAGTCCTGGTTTACACCTGGTTTAGTCCTGGTTTACACCTGGTTTAGTCCTGTTTGTACCTGGTTTAGACCTGGTTTCCTGGTTTATACCTGATTTAGTCCTGGTTTAGACCTGGTTTATGCCTGGTTTATACCTGGTTTAGTTCTGGTTTACACCTGGTTTGGTCCTGGTTTAGACCTGGTTCAGTCCGGGTTCGGACCTGGTTTGGTCCTGGTTTAGACCTGGTTCAGTCCGGGTTTAGACCTGGTTTGGTCCTGGTTTAGACCTGGTTTAGTCCTGGTTTAGACCTGGTTTTGTCCTGTTTATACCTGGTGTAGTCCTGGTTTATACCTGGTTTAGTCCTGGTTTACACCTGGTTTAGTCCTGGTTTACACCTGGTTTTGTCCTGTTTATACCTGGTGTAGTCCTGGTTTATACCTGGTTTAGTCCTGGTTTACACCTGGTTTAGTCCTGTTTATACCTGGTTTAGTCCTGGTTTAGACCTGGTTTTGTCCTGTTTATACCTGGTGTAGTCCTGGTTTATACCTGGTTTAGTCCTGGTTTACACCTGGTTTAGTCCTGTTTATACCTGGTTTAGACTTGGTTTAGTCCTGCTTTAGACCTGGTTTATACCTGATTTAGACCTGGTTTAGTCCTGGTTTACACCTGGTTTAGTCCTGTTTGTACCTGGTTTAGACCTGGTTTCCTGGTTTATACCTGGTTTAGTTCTGGTTTACACCTGGTTTAGTCCTGGTTTAGTCCTGGTTTAGTCCTGGTTTACACCTGGTTTACACCTGGTTTAGACCTGAGTTAGTGATTTATCGTTTCGACCTGGTTTGGGACCTGGTTTCAAATTATTTAAAACATCCTGTACATTAAATTCTTAAATACTTGAACTTTTTACTTATTAAGTACATTTTACAGTGGATACGTTAATACTTTTACTTCTCGGTCCTGTATCTGCACTTTTAAAGTAAGAATGTTGAGTACTTCTTCCACCTCTGCACAGCCTATTGTTCATTTGTAAATAACAGAAGGCAAGGCAAAGGCAAGGCAAGGTAAATTTATTTGTAGAGCACAATTCATACACAAGACAATTCAAAGTGCTTCACAATTTCATACAATTACAAGAAAGCAGATAAAATCAATCAATAAAACAAATATAATCATTAACTAATGACATTAAAAGTGAAGGGTGCAGATAAAATACTTTCAGTTGTGTTTTTAGATGAAGCGATAGTCGCACCTTCATCATTTTGCGTCTGTCTTTTGTTTTGTTATTTGCTGCTGGTGACACAAAGTGTACTATATGAAATACACATGTTTTACCTCTCTGTAAACGTGAGCTTTGCCAAGTCGCTTAATGAGCGACCCTGATGTTGTCAGATAAACTAAAAGTCACAAAACACAGAAATGTAGGGAAAATATCAAAATATCATTGGAAACAAACGCTGTAGAGTGATTACAGGAATCCCAAAGATACCACATTATGTTATTGCCAAAGTGCACAAACTATAGACATTTATTCATATTTAGGCTACAGGGCCTGGCTTCAGTAAATTTTAGGTCAAACGGTTATTATTTCACAGAATTAAACAGAAAGTCTTATAGATATTGTCCATTTCAAAATAGGCTTCTTTGACTATTTTTTTTAATAGCCTATATGTTTTTGCTGTCCAAAATCGAAGACCATATCGAAACGAAGATATTTTATAAGGGTTTTAACTTTAGTTATTGTGAATGTAAAACTTTTCATGATTCAAGACACCCCAGACACTCTCCAAAGAAAGTGCAGCTAAACCTAATGGTTTGTTGATTGGTTGAAAGTTCTGGCACAAACAAGCCCATCGCTCGGTAAACGAGTGGGGGTGGGGGGTGATTGTTGTTTGATGGCCTTGTGTTATTGTGCAGATGCATGAATGGAAAGGGCGTGTTACTGAGGGCGTGGCCTTCGAGGGAAGCGGTTATAACGCGGAAGGTAAACACACGCACAAACATTTTCTCTCTGACACAACCGAAGAGCGCGCAGTTCATTTTCAACATGAGAGCAGTGACACCGGACACCCAGGCGAAGAGGGCCCCGAGAAGAGTAAGGGCGGCGCAATTTAACGTTACGCAGAGTTGTTTGTACATTTTCCAGGCACTAACTGTATGCTTTGTTGTATAGTCCAAGATTTCCAAACCGATTGTGGAGAAGCGCAGACGAGAAAGGATCAATCATAGCCTTGAAACACTGCGACTTCTGCTGCTGGACAATCTGGACGATGAGGTGAGTTCACTTGTAACAGTAATTGTAATTGATCACTGGGTGTCTATTTCAGTGCGTAATTGTTTATGTTGTCATCATTTAGAGACTTAAAAATCCCAAAGTGGAAAAGGCTGAGATCTTGGAGAGCGTGGTGCAGTTTCTACAAAGTGAAATTGGGCTGAGGAAGGGTCGCAGTTTCGGGAAGGAGCTTCATTTTGAAGAGGAGGAGGCAAGACAGATGAACTATGAAGATGGCATGAGGTCGTGTCTGCGCAGAGTTGGCAGCTTCATGGCGAATCAGGAGTCAGGCCATCAAAGTCAACTGGAGTTCTCCCCGGTGCCCCTCTCTCCTCCTGGACAGTTTGCTGCGGTCGGGCATTGCAGTTCTACTCAAGAGCGACACTTCGGGGGGAGGACGCTCATGTCCTCTCCGTCACCGGCTCTGTCTCCCCCACAGCTGCACTATCCGCCGCTCCACACACAGACCGCTGCTCTGTACTGTGGTTTCGCTTTACAGAAGATCAACAGCGACACCGTGTGGAGGCCGTGGCCCCAGTAAAACACTTGACAGAAAAGATTTATATTTTTATACACAGCTTATTGTACATTTGTAAATATGTATAAGAATGCACAGAAAATGTCCGTTTGTACAGAACAGAAGTTCTGTTTTTTAGATGAAGCATTAGTCGCACCTTCATGATTTTGTGTATGCCTTTTTTTGCTGCTGGTAACACAAAGTGTGCCACACTATGAAATACACTTTTTTTTACATTGTGAAAAAAAACCTCTGTACTGTGAACGTGAGTTTTGCCAAGTCGCTTGATGAGCGACCCTGTGGTCAGATACAATAAAAGTACTTCTCTGACCTTTAATCTGTGAAGTGTCTTTGTGTCTTTTCTCAGTAATGGGAGCCTATGTCTCACTATATCAGTCACATGTCCTAAAACATAACAGTTTACTGAAGGATTAGTTAAATGGCGTGACTAATCATTTTCAAACACTCATGTGAAGCTCTTTACGCATGACTTTGCCAAATTACGCATGGCTCGGATAGTGTTCATTTTAATTTTTCAGCCGTCTGGGTCAAACTCATCAAATAAAACTATTGCCAGTCTTGGGGAGTAACTAAATACATGTATTTAAAATACGTATTCAGAATACTCATTTTCAGTAACTGTATTCAGGTACAAATACTCTCTCATGTAAAGGTATTTCGAATACAGTTACTTTTCAAATACCAAAGGAATACAGAGAGGGAGAGAGGAAGGAAGAGAGAGAGGGGAAGGAAAGGGGGAGAGAGAGAAGAGGAAGGAGAGAGGGTGAAAGAAGAGAGAGGGGGAGAGAGAGAGAGAGAGAAAGAAAAGAGGAAGGAGAGAGAGAGAGACAGAAAAAAGAGAGAACGAAAGAAGAGAGAAAGAAAGAAGAGACAGCCAACAGTTGGTGTAAAAGTGTTGCTACATATTTTTTAGTCAATCACCAAATTTATACAAAAATATAATGCAAATGAAGGTGAAAGTATTCTAAGTATTCAGAATACAGTACACTGATTGGGAAAAGTAGCTGAATATGTTACAAAATACATTTTAAGACAAGTATTCAGTATTCTGTAAAGGAATACAATTTCAAAGTATTCTCCCCAACACTGACTATTGCCTATTTGGTAATTTTCCAAAGTTGTTGTTGTGCCATGTCT
>OMNZ01015865.1:5082-17518 GCA_900303255.1 Lesueurigobius sanzi
ATTCAAAATATGTAATCATGATTACTCTCATGAATGTTATAGATACATTTTTATCTATTGTAAATGTCCCTTGAATTATCATTTTAATACTATAATCAATATGGAATAGTGGATAGGCTTCGTGCAAATGTTTTTTATTGAAAACAACGTGTAGTGTTATATTCCATACAAACATTCATACAGGTTTTACTGTAACCACTTTTCTGATTATTATTCCACTAATGTATGCTTCTATGAACATAAAAGGCTATAAACCTGGCCTTGTATGTGCCATCTGTGTTTATTCTCCATATATTTGCATTTTTTATTTAAAAAAAAACAATAAAAAAAATTGTCCTAAATGTTACCCCATAGATTTGCTCACTTGTGGCACAAATGTTACTCCATACTAAGATGGCAGCTTGATTTACATCGCTACCCGGAGGCCTGTAAGGACATGGCTGGGCACATTTTAAAGCCTGTAAGGACATGGCTGGGCACATTTTAAAGCCCCAACCCTCCTCTTCCCAATACCCTAAGTCTCTACGACATATACTTGCAGAGATATTCGCTAAAGTCATGGGCAACGCGAGCGACGATGTCGGGATATTTTTGACAGCACTACATTTTACACATACTTTACATGAAGACTAATAGCATAAACATTACTGTGCATATACTGTAATTAAAAGTGCTGTAAACTTACAGGAATGCCATCTTTGTACCAGGTGATAACTGGAGGTGGGCTTCCCGTCACATCACACAAAATGTTGGTGGGTTGGTTGAGAACAACTGAGATGTTGCCTGGTGTTTCATGACTGGGGAAATCAGGAGGAACTGTAAAATGGCACAAATATTAACCATTATTCTGTTACTTATCATTTGAAAGCAGAATATTGTAACTTTTACCGTTAACTTTGAGCTGGTACTTCTTCTCTGTGGACCCGGCGTCATTGACTGCAGCACATGTGTACTCTCCATTGTCCAGAGGAGAAATAGAGGACAGAATCAGCAGAGTACCATCCTCCAGGATGGAGATGCCAGGCTCATTGCCAGTGAGTTCTTGACCATTGCGCAACCAGCGAATCACAGGCTTTGGGAGACCTAGAGCACACAGCAGTGATGGTTTGTTCTGTTTTCATCATGCAGGGTTTATACAATTTTAATGCCCAGATACTATATTTTAATGCTACAAATGCCACAAATCAGCACATATTTAATAATAATTTCCACATTCAATAGAAAGTTGGATACAACGGGCAACTTTGGAACAGAAATAAAGTATGATTTTGCCAAAACTCCAGTCTAGACCCTAATTTTTTGCATTTTTGACAAACATATGCTGTAAAATTAGTTTAGCAATGTCATAATTTTCAAAGAACTTTTGATTTAATGTTTTGTAATGCACCGCGGAAACCCTGTCATAACTAAAAAAACAATGTAAAGCAGGTAAGCCTGTCTGAGGGCAATAATGTGAGCTATACCTTTAGCAGGGCAGGGAAATGCTATTTTCTGATTAGCAACCCGTTCCTGCAGTGGGCTGTTGAATGGTGGCTCCAAGACCTCTACCACTGGGGGAACTGGGTAAAAACATAAACAATCAAATGCAATAGAATAATTATATATTAATTATGCAATAATTCTATAACACATTAAACTTTGACATAATGTTGAACTCCTCCAGACCTTGCACTAGCAGCTGAACTCGAGCCTCATCTCTCCCCGCAGTGTTTGTGGCTGTACAAGTGTAAGATCCCTCATCATCCAGAGACACCTTTGTGAAAATCAGGCTTCCATCATGGGACACTGGGTACGTTTTACCATCCCTAGTCCAGGCGAGTGTGGGTACAGGGATACCATGAGCAACACAGGGCAGCTCCACAGGGTGACCCATAAGCACCTTCATCACTCTGGGACCGGCCTGGATGTTGGCAGGAACTAGAAATAAAAGAAAAAGATCTTAAGCACTCAAATTGTGTCATACAGTCTGTTTCAGTTATGTTTTTTGTGACTTGATTTTACCCAAAACGCTGAGCTCAACTGTTTGAGTAAAGTTTCCAGCGATGTTGGAGGCCACACACACGTACAGCCCACTGTCGGATACTCTGGTCTCCAGGATTTTGAGAGAGCCGGGCTGAAGCTGTGAGTGTCTGAACATGTAAAAGCAAACAAACTGAAAGAATGCATTCTTTCTTCTCGAGAAACACTTTCATTTTTTTAAACGAAATGTATTCTGTAATTTTCTTTTTTTTCCCTCTGAAAACTAGTGATGTGACGTTCATGACCAAAACGGCTCTTTTAGGTGAACAGTTCGAACCGGATCTCGATTGTGAATCTGTTTCTTTATTAAATTTTAAACAGATTTACCCTGAACAAAATCAAGAATCATCACATACAAATATTTGACAAAGTATTTGTAGACACATTTTACTAATTATGGCCCAATATTTTAGTTACATACAAACTTTTCAAAGGGTAGTATCTTGGTGAGTTAAAATGACTGGCATTACGAATATTTGAACTAAATTTGAGAATTTATTCATTTAAAAATCTGTCAATAGATATATTCTTCTTATTGCAATTAAAATCCTAATTTTTTAAGCGCAATTTAATTTTGAATCTTAATTTCGATGTATTGAGATGTTTTTTTTTCTTTTGTGAAAAAATAATAGTTCTGTCAGTAAAGAATTTAATATACCGGTACTTTTTCTGCCTGACGTCATGAAAAATAGAGCCAGTCCTTTGAACGGCTCTTTGCTATGAACGGCTCCCAAAGAGCCATAAATCCCATCACTACTGACAACATTTTAATGCTTGAACATACACAAGAATGTATTTAGTTATTCTATCATTTGCTTTCGTCTTCCTCAAAGAGAGCATCAAAGTCAAATCAAAAAGAGAACATGTCAAAAATAAATGCACTGTTATGGCTGAAATGTTTCATGTTTTAAACTTATATTATTACAGACCAACACCAAGTTTTCCAATGAAAACAATTATTTTCCTCTCCTCACTTTTCACTATAAACAGACCTTACACACTGATCCTCACTAATCCAACACCGACCACAATTACAGCTGCAGCAGCAGACACTCAGTGGGTACAACAGATCACAGAGGTGTGAGTTTACTCAGTCATCTTATAAAACCACTAACTATGGCCTGAGGTTAAGACCTGGTGTGCAGTCAAAACAAACGAAAGTTTGCTTTCAATCTAAGAAAAACACAACTGAAACATTATGTTTCAAATGTTTATTTGTATGTTCTGTATGTTATTAATAGTGGGGCAGATGTTAGTGGTTTATGCAAATGACTATGTATGTGGGTCTAAACAGGATAAGGAAATAAATCACTTTTTATTTTGGAATTGCTGCTGCAAATTATTAACAAGTGCGCATATTTTACCTGGTTGAAAATGGGGAAATGAGCTGCCTCTCTTTGGCCCAGTTGATGGTGGGAGGGGGCACACTATGGACTTCACAGGGCAAAACAACATCCTCTCCTTCAACAACAGACATCTTCAGTGGAACGGTGTGGCCATCTGGACCTGAGCTGGATCTTGGACGCACTGGACACAAAGACAACATAGATGTATATTACCAGACAGTTTATCAAATAGTGGGTTATGGTTAGAACCAGTACATTTTACATTAAATAGCAGATTCCTCAAGGTCAGAAAGTCAGATAAATTTGTTCCAATAGAAGTGTGACAGTAAATGTGGTCTTGAATTTACCGTAGACAGTGAGCTGGACCTTCCTTGAGGCAAATCCAGCAGCATTGGTAGCCGTGCAGATAAACTCTCCGCTCTCGTTTCCTGTCGGAGACTCGATGAATAGACTTCCATCCGTGTGCAAGGAGAAGTCGCGACCACCCAAGTACAGCAGCTTCCCGCCCTATAAAACAAATGAGGCGCTTTCATTACATGAGGTTTATTTACACTTGTCCAAGACGCCGAAACAAATCCTCAAATATAAATTAGTGTCTGACCTACTAAGTGTGCCGGTGTTTATTGTTTCTACACTGATTATTTTCTACACTTACTGGTGTAAATCAATATGGTGGGAATAAGTTGTCAGATACATGCTAGATTATCACAGCACTTAGCAAATTAATTCCAGCTAATTTGAGTCATAAGGAGGAAAAGGAGTAGGTACAGTAAAGTAACTGCAAGGGTCAGATGGGTTTTCTGTCACAGGGGCATAGGCTCTGGGCATGATAGGTGACCAAAGCGGCTGGCTTGGCCGCTATCTGGAGTGGGCTCATTTAATTAAAAGTTTTCTTTTCAGTTCCATATGCAGAGTTTTTAATTGCTAGAAAGTCTCTGGGGTGTTGCTGTTACAGTGAGGTGCGGGTGGGAGGGTCAGGGGGAGAGCGGGAGGGAAAGGGCTGGATCGAGGGGGGCACAAAACCTTATTCGTGGCTAGGACTCCACATTGCTAGGGTCGTCCCTGGTGAGAGTATTTTTTATCAAATCAAATCTTTGATCCTTTGTTCAGTGAGAAACAGTGGGATTTGAATAATCCAACGCAGAAATGAGACACAACCTTCACAGACGTTTGGTTTAGATTTCAGTGGAACATAAGGCACCCATGTGCAACTTCAAAAGTCAAATAGGATCTTTCTGAAGAATATATAACCTATGTATATGGTTAAAAGATAAAACATTTGCTGCCAAACATGACACTACATGTTACATCCACACATCTATGTACTGTATGTATGTACAATGCATGTATAGTTGTGCTCAAACGTTTACATACACTTTTAAGTTTAGATACCCTTTTAATATTTTGGATGAAATCTTTTTTTACACTCATGGTTAGTGGTTGTGCGAAGCCCTTTATTGTCAAAGAGTTTACTATTTTGAAATCATAATGAAACAGAAACTACTCAAATGTCCCTGATCTAATGGTAACATGACCTTCAACAACTGCCAGGAAAATTGTTCAGGACCAAAGAAAAACATACAGGACTCTCTGACAAAATGGATGTTTGTTTCAAGATGGACAATATGTAAACTTTTGATCAGGGACATTTGGCTAGTTTCTCTAGTGAAAAGTTTTCAAAATTATATTTTTTGTCACGCAACCACTAACCATGAGTGAAATAAAGGGTTTTGTCCTGTTTCTTCAGGTTATTGTTCTGTTGTCGTGTGGCCTGTCTGTATTCGTGTTATCACAATAAAGATTAAAATAAAGAATAAAATAAAAGGTCCCTTTTATATTGGTTTGCCTGAAGCTAAACTTACTTTGGTCCAAGTAATATCTGGCTCTGGGATTCCGTTTGCTCGGCACGGGAGAGAGATGGGCGTCCCTTCTACTGTGCTGAAAACCTGGGGGCCGTGCTGAACTGTGGGGATCACTGCAAAAAGGTGGAAAAAGAATCTAGATCAATAAAGTTAACTGTTTACTGCTCTACTTTGCTGATTTATTAACATATTAAATTACTTAGTGGTCTAAATATTTGTATATTGTGAGGTTTTATGAGGAAGCAGTAATTCAGGAATCATTGTAAGAAATAAAAGGGCAAGCGCTCGACTGTGTACAGTTGCTCTTTGTGATGGCAGGACCTGGCATCTCACGCTCACAGAAATCCAAAACACATTTTTCCACAGACTAGTTTTTAAGACACAGCTGTTTATAATTGCACCCTCAGTCTTGTTCTTATAATCAGTAGTACAATTAGAGAGCAGTTAAAAAAGTATATATACTGCACCATGGACATTGACTGTAGTAGTGTGGTTTGTGGCCCCAACAACATTCTCAGCTAAACAGGTGTAGTCTCCAGCATCGTCCAGTTGCACTCGGTCAATGTGCAAACTGCCATCTCTCCTCACGGTCAAATACTGGTCCGAAACCAACTGGAACATAAATGCTCATCAGACAAAAATAATCTATAGAAAGAACTTCTCTTCACGGTGTCGTCTGTCTTTGAACTCACCAGGCCGTAGTTATGCAGCCATCCTCTCTCTGGCAGTGGATTCCCAGCCAAAAGCACACAGGGCAATGTGACCGGCTGGTCCTGGACTACACTCACCACTGTTGGGCTCAGTGCAATGACGGGTGATACTGCAGGAAAAGAAACAAACCAAATCACAATCAAGTAAGACACCACTAGGGCTGGGTATTGTTCATTTTTGGTCTTGTCCTTTTGGCAGTTTTATTTTCCTAATTCAAGCGAGATTACCTTAGAATCAGTAAAAATTGTCATGAAATAAGCCAAATAATGTAGATCAGAGGCTCCCAACCTTTTTTGGCTGGCGTACCCCTTCGGCCTTTTATTTATACTCCAAGTGCCCCCTGCCTCGGTGGTTTTGATGATTAGTTATACAATATAAGTGTCTTTGAGTGTCTAGAAAACTGCTCTACAAATAAAATGTATTATTATTATTATTAGTTATAAAGTGAATGACTAAAACTACCATTTATCAGTAAAAAAGGCTGCTAAATATTCTCAAACTCTATCTGTTTACAGTTAATTTTTTTAAATAGGTTTTCTTTGAACATAATAATCAAAAATACACATGGGCTAGGTTTGAAAGTACCACTTTCACTGGAGGCAGCTTGTAATAATGCATAGCTGCCAATAATGAATTAGCAATGAAAAACAGACAAAGGTACTACAGATTATTAGCAAGGTAGAAAAGTAGAAAGGTAGAAAATTGTGGGAACACATGACCTCATTCCAATCATAGACCTTAAGCTGGATTTTATGTTTTTCCACTGAAAGATTGCCCTTGTGTTATCTTCTGGGAGAGCCAAATATCTAACGGCTAAGATGTTAAGCCTATTGCACACTGAGATGGCGAATGTGTATGGTGTGTATTCCATACAATTGTTAGCATGTGTTTCTGTGTGTAGGTTGTGATGAACAGCAGACACCTGGATGCAGTAAACACATTATAACACAATTTCCATAGTAGGAGCACAGCTGTTAAAGACATTTACTCAGCTCTCTCAGATACACACAGTTTGCACAACAACGTACGCACAATACAGAACCTGAGCTCATGTTTGGCAATACAACGTGATGACATCCTGATGTGTCCAGGGACTTTTTAAATAAAAAGTAGTTGCAAATAAGACTAGCAGAAGACAGCGCCGTTGCAAATCTATCATTTCAGCAAACCTGGATAAGCCAACATGTGCTACTGGATGTCAGTCAGCAGAGCACTAGGTAAAGCACTGTAAGGGTGGGCCTGTACTTCCTAACCTTTGACCCAAATATAAGAGCTCGCTGTGCTTCCACTGTATAGGAACAGCAAAAACCTCTAACAAGGCACATGTGTTCCAACACCAGAGCAATAAGTGCTAATGAACTCACACCTAAATGTTAACCCACAACTGAAACAATGGCACGAGGGCTGAGGAGAGTGTATTTTTACATGCAGGTAAAGACTTGGATAAGGCAATTCAACAAGGAGGTGGCAGCCTGGAACACAGTGGGTCCTTCTATAATGTTACAGTGTTACTGGTATATATTTCTAAGGAATATTTAATTAATAGATGTGTTAATTTAATAGACATGTGACTGATGGCCATTGGCAGTGATCGGTATTTGAAAAGGGGGTAATTCGAAAGGGGGGAGGCACACTGGGGGAGATGCAGCACACTGAGTCCTATCCTCTTGTTCTTATTGTTTAAATTATGTACTGTATATACTTTGCCTTTTTTATCCGTTCATTGCTGTTCACTTTGTGTCCCCCTTTCTCTCTCTTGTTTCAACCGGCCTGTCGACCCTGACCCCTCCACCAGCCAAGGATGGATGGATTTTACATTGTTGTTGACATTGTTGTTTGAATGAATGTGGTTACAAGTGAATGAATGTGTGGGCATAATTATTTCAGCACAGTCCATCTCGCTATCTCACAGTCATCCCTTCATCGCCTTAAGTTGCATAATTCAGCCCAGGTCCCAGTACAAACAGAGGGGTGCTCGTACCTTTGTTGTTGCTGGGCCCAAACTGTGTGAACAGCCCTGCGAGTTCACACTGCCTTGTCTCTTCTTACTAAAGCCCAAGTTAGAGTGATAGTCCGTAAGTCTAAATCTATTATAAATTTAATACAATCCAACCGTATAATTGACCTTCTGGGCATGAATTTTGAGTAGTAAATAAAAACAATAATTTTATTCTTTCTAAAGTCCCTTCCTTTGCTGATCTCTTGCAGGATTTGTGTTGACCAATGACACAAGCTTTCCTGTGCACTGGGAGCGAGGAGGGAGTTTACTTGAAAAATTTCTCTCTCTCATCATTTTGAAAATTTACAGACATCACTTTAAAGACTCACCTGTTCAGACTGGCTTCTAACTTGAGAATGGATTTGGTTTCATACAAACATTCACTGCACATTTACATTTAAAGAATTGTAAATGGACTCACCCAGCCCTGTGACTGTGACTCTTGCTTCTGCCTGAATGACGCCAAAATTATTGTGAGCTTCGCAGACATAGACGCCATCATCGTCCACCCAAAGGTCTAAATAATGTGACAGATGTGAGATGAGATGGTTCATTTGTGAAATAATGCACTGTGCTGTACTACTGACTGGTAAAAAGCAGATCTCCATTTCTCAGTGTGACGGAGCCTTGTTCCCGGGGAGCGTTGAACAGGGGCAGGCCGTCCTGTCTCCTCCATGTTACCTGTGGTTGGGGATAGCCCTGAACGTGGCAC
This sequence comes from Lesueurigobius sanzi, assembly GCA_900303255.1. Lineage (NCBI taxonomy): Eukaryota > Metazoa > Chordata > Actinopteri > Gobiiformes > Gobiidae > Lesueurigobius > Lesueurigobius sanzi. The sequence continues at coordinate 13,732 of OMNZ01015865.1, forward strand.
TGGAGGGTCACGTTGGAGCTGATGTCTGCCATAATGTCTGAAGGCTCTCGAAGGAAAGTGGGGGCAGCTGGAGAAAACAAAGAATACGTTAGCAATGCCAAACATGGTGACACTTCTACACGAGTATGGTGAAAGTAATTAAAATTAAAGTAAGTGTGGTGTATACGTATCAGTTATGGCTCTCAAACTTTCAAACCCTGATGGTACAACTTTCTGAGTACCACCAGGACTATTTATGCCTAAACTAGGTCTAAAACAAGAATAAAATAGGTCCAGGTTAAGTAATCCCCATCTAAAAATTATGCAGGATTTAGCAAAACTGCAAAAGGCACTGGGCACCACCTGAAAAACAAACAAACATGTACCACAGCTTGAGATACATTGGTCTACCCTTCTTGGTTGGTTTATGAGTACATGTGTTTGAAGTATTTAAAGAAGCGCTACATCAAGCAGAACGGGAAAAACAAACAGAAAAACCCACCTCCGACATCCAGCAGGACTTTCCCCGAAGACGTCCCGGCCGCATTGACAGCCACACACATGTACTCTCCTGAATCTATGTCCAAAGTCTCCTTGATCACCAGAGTCCCCTCCACGCGGTTTATGTCATACGTGGAGGACGGCTGCAGCTGGACGTCACCTGCCAATTGTGGTTCAAAAAATAGTTAAGTTCTGGCTTGAATAGTACATGTTGGCTGTTATGTACTGTACCTTTGTACCACCAGATGTCCGGTTGAGGGACACCGGAGGCTGAGCAGGCCATGACTGTGGTCTCTCCGATGCCAATGAGAATTTCACTCAATGCCACAGTCACAACAGGAGACTCTGCCAGCAAATAGTCAATATCAGTACATACACTAGCATTTACACTGCTTATAGAGTTATCTTTGTGGTAAATTATCATGCAATTAAAGACACACTGATTTTATTTTCGTCACATATGAAATACTATACATACTGTGTATATAAAAAAAAGTGCATATTGTTACAATAAATGTACAGTATTATCATTAGCAGTGATACAAATAGCACCAGGGGCATCACGATTCAACATTTGACGATTATTGTAGGGAAAAATATTGTGATTTTATGATTATTCACGATTATCGGAATTTAGGAAGACAGAGAATTTCTCAAAATCTTACAATAAGTACTGCCATCGAACTTTAGATTTAGGCCAGGTTTAGACCGGGTTTAGGCCATGTTTAGATCACGTTTAGACCAGGTTTAGGCCAGGTGTAGGCCAGGTTCAGACCAGGTTTAAGTCACATTTAGACCAGGTTTAAATTATGTTTAGACTAGGGTTAGGCCAGGTGTAGGTTTAGACCGGATTTGGGTCACATTTAGACCAGGTTTATGCCGGGTTTAGGTCAGGTTTAGGTCACGTTTAAACCAGGTTTAGGCCGGGTGTAGGTGTGTATGCAAAAAAAAAAAATATATATATATATATATATATACTGTACATACGTAAATATTTTTTGAAACAGCTGACCTAAATGGCACTAACCTATGTATGTGACGGCCGCGACCATAGTGTCTGTCCCAGCCTGGTTACTTGCAATGCAGCCGTACGCTCCACCATCCTTCTTCTGCATGTTTCTTATGACCAGTACTCCGTCAGTCGTCATTCTGTGTCTGAAACAAAAATACATGATTATCTCTCTCTCCTTTTTCAGTTGCATTGTTTAAATATGAATATAGGAAGAAACACAGTAGGCCTACAGAATATTTCAGTACCTGCTGGATGCGGTGATAAACATGTCGTTGTGTGTCCAGTGCAGTCTAGGAGGGGGGTGCCCCGTGGCCGAGCACCGGATCCTCACCTCATCTCCAGTTTGAAATGTCTGGTTTCTGGGATGGACCAAGACTTGGGGCACCTCTGGACGAGAAAAATAATAATCTTAGGATCAGGGTTCCCGCTTTTTAGTTGAAATTATTTTCCAGGTAATTTCCACAATTTTCCATAACATTTAAAAGCGCAGAAATACATAAAAACATTGTGATTAGGTATTTCGCGTTCCTTTCTGCCCTCCTCACTCACCAGTGTCCCCTGTGGATGTGATGTAACAATGGCTAAAGCCTATAGCTTTTTGGTCTGAAGGGATTCATTCAAGCTTAGACATACTATAAAGCATGTTTTCTTGGGAATATGGTAAAATGGGGGGTTTGGGACTCCTTCCCTGGGAAAATTTTGAAATAGAAGATACATTTTCCTGTGTGTTCTGGAGCAGAATGAGCTCATCTTTAGTCTGGTGTGGTGAGCAAAGTATCGCTTACATTTATTTTAAACAGAAAAGCAAAGGGAGAAGAAAGGTTTTCAAGGACAAAATATTGTTTTTCCAGGATATTTTTTGTAATTTTCCATGCATTTTGAAATGCAAAAAAGGTAGGTCATTTTTCAGGTCTTCAAGGTTTTCCAGGTCGAGTGGGAACCCTGATTATTGAGGAGATTTAAAAAACTTTACTTTCCAAGTTTTAGAGCTCAAGTTAGTGTGGAGTTAGTACACATAAAAATATTACTGAATTCCGAAGAAACGCAATACAGGTGAGATTTATTCTTGACTATAATCAATAGATGGTCGGCCCATTCCTCACATACCGCATTGCCATATGACAGGGCCTTTGGGTTTCCTATAGAGTAGAGAGGTGAGCCAAGGCCAAATTCAAAGGGTGAGCAGGCAGCTACAGTATATTATATGTGAAGGAATGTGTACATTTTCTACATTCAACTACATTTCAGAATATATATTCAACAAACTCCAGATGTGCGACCAGATGTAGGACTCCAGGAGCAGGTATAGTGTCTCTGAATTATCATTTTTACACAATTTGAAGTTACTTGCGTGGTACTCTTAAGATTGGCCTAAAAAAAGCCTATATGAAGGGAGACAATAGGATTTAGGGCCCCTCCTGACACTGGCCTGAGGGATACGCTCTGACATGGGAAAGAGCATCCCTTCAATTACAGTACTGTATATCACTGATTCTTCAAAAATAGGCCACATAGAGGGGAGCAACGAAAGGTGAAACCAACATCGACTGAAATCTTCACATGTCCGTCTTCATTTCAAAAAGCCATTCAAAAGACAGCGCCAGCTAAAAGTAGATTTTTAGAGTAGATAATTGGCTAACGGGCACATTTTTTATTAGAATCAACGAAAAGAGCTAAACCAGGTCTAAACCAGGACTAAAACTGGACTAAACCAAGTCTAAAACTGGGCTAAACTAGGGCTGAACCATGGCTGAAACTGGACGAAAACCGATCTACATCACGGCTAGACCAGGTCTAAACCAGGACTAAAACTGGACTAAACCAAGTCTAAAACTGGGATAAACTAGGGCTGAACCAGGGCTGAAACGGGACGAAAAATGAGCTAAACTAGTGATAAACTAGGACCAAACGATCTAAATCAGGTCTAAACGGGACAGAAACTGGACTAGACCAGAGCTAAATCAGGGTTAAACCAGATTCCTTAAAAACATATTTGTGCTACAGTCAATGACAAAAGGCTACACCTGTCTGACAAATCATTTTTTGTGCAAAATTCCCTGGCGTCGTGCTGATCCTTGAGTCAATTTAGGGTACGTCTACGAAAATTGACTGAAAAAGTATTTTCTTTTCACAAGTGAGATCCAGTTCAAAGAGCCGATTCGGTCACATCACTATTAGAAAGTATAAAGAATAGTTCCTCTGAAACCCGTGACCTTGCCTGCCTGCATGTTTAGAAAGACTATCTACTAAAGTCTTATTTTCATAGACTTCAGGAGATACAGAGATGCACAGTGT